>JZLH01S0233229.1:794-13179 GCA_001188425.1 Eucidaris tribuloides | reverse complement strand
CCAAGGACACAACCGCCATGGCCCGGCGTGGATTCGAACCTCGGACCTCTAGGTCGAGAAACCGAGTCTTACCCACTGAGCCATGTCATTTACACACTGTCATGTAGGTCAGATATTAAAGTTTGACATTTTTTTACTATGCATTTTTCTATTATTTGTATGAAACATGAATTTGTAAATAAGACAAACTCATTGTAAGTTGGAAACAAAAAATAAACAAATGAAATGAAAAATTGATTCAGAATAATAAACACGATATCTCATGTGCATATTGGAAAACACTTTGGGAGTTAAACTAAACACACAAGTTCTAGCAGTGTACCACGTTAGTTTATCCCGATTAATACCTATTTTTAGATTCGGAGGGGATCTCCCTTGATTTGCTTCGTCGTGTTTTATACTGGACTGACAGCTTTCAAGATGTCATTGAGAAGATTTCTTTTGATAAGAGTGGTAGAGTTGTCATTGTCCGGGAACACGATCGGCCAAGGGATATCGTTGTCGAAACCATAAATGGGTAAGTATCGTGTTTTTCTCTCCACAAATACCGGGCTCCAGGAGCACAACTGATTATGATTATTTATTTTATGAAAATTATTTTTATGAAAATTATATTTCATACTTACAGTTAATAGTAATTTCTCATTTAACGTTTGTTGTATATCTTACTTCACTTGAAATTGCATTGGACAGCGTGTCCCTTCTCTCTCCTACGTGTCATCCGTGTCCATTTAGTTCTTCCCTGGGCTAGATGATCATCAACCCCCTGTAGGGGTAGTCCCAGGTCACCCACTATATGTTCTCTCCAGCGCATTGTATATGTACTGCATATAGCAGATGTTAAAAATAAGATTTGTCAATTTTGGTATTAAAAAGCACAAAAACTATACACCAGATTTGACTGGTATTGAGTATAGTTGCAGTTGAATAGTGAATATTTATGGTGGAGGTGGTTTGAATAAGGTATCAATATTTAGTGTCATGTATTGCATGCTTATTCAAAAAGTTACGGTTCAGATCTTGCTCAATATCCAACCCCCCTGTACAAAATTGAAACTGTACAGAAATCTAATGGTGTTTGTGTGTGTGAGTGTGTGTCTAGTCCCTACACAATAGAAATAGACAATGGCTGTGGATAGTGAATAGAGTCTAGCAGTCGCCAGGCTACCTATAAATATTAATAAAGCATTTATCCACCCTGGACGTAGTCGTTGAGAGACTGACATACCAAAGTTTCCAATGTGCAGTCTCTGGCAGCCATTGTCTATTTCTATTGTGTGGGGACTGAACACACACTCTCACACACACCATTTGATTTCTGTACAGTTTCAATTTTGTACAGGGGACTGGATATTGAGCAGAATCTGAACCCTAACTTTTTAAATAAGCATGCAATACATGAAACTGAATATTGATATCTTATTCAAACCACTTCCAGCATAAATGTTCGCGATTCAACTGCAACTACAGTATACTCAATGCCGCTATAATCTGGTGTATATTTTTGTGTTATTAAATACTAAAATTGACAAATCTTATTTTTAACCCCTAATATATTTCATGTATTTTTTATAAATTATTAATGGTAACAAATTCAATTCATTCATTAATGTCCATTCATCCATTCAAATATATTAATTTGTCGTTTGTTTGTTTACTTGCTTGCTTGTTTTCTGTCGTGTTACGATGAAGTCACATTTATTGGTCAGACTGGGGTGAAAATCCCAGAATCGAGAGAGCAAATCTCGACGGAACCAATCGAACAGTTCTCGTCAATGAATCGATAAAGTGGCCAAATGGAATCTTTGTGGACGTGGCAGGTATGTTTCCATCGTTTTCCTATTAAAGGTAATTGACATGATTGGGGGTAGTCCTGAACCTGGAGGGAGTGAAACTATTCTAGAATGAAGTTAACTATGCAAGGACATGTGAAAAATTATAGTCAAATGTTTATATAGCCTGCAACAGTATGCCTTGTGACAGTTAACTCTGTTGTGGTTGAGTAGCTTTCAATCGAATATTCTCCCTGGCCTTGAGAGAAACAAAATGCTCCTTTGTTCATGCTTGATTCGGCTTAAGTAAACGAATTCAAGATAAATCCTTCTAGCCAGGAGATACACTCCAGCTGATGTACCCATTAATTTGTCTTTCAACCAGTTTGGTTCAAGATGCGTTTTTTTTATTTCTCCATTCTCCAAATTATATCACTGCTCTCTATTATATCATCAAGAAATAACGTTTATCTTTTTTAGCGGGAAATCTTTTTTGATTTCAAGAATTGAATTGTCGGTATCGAGTATTTTTAAAATCATAAATTTTAAATCTTTAAATTTAAATTAAAGACCTGGTGGTGGCATCAACTAGATGAAAAGCGGTCATTACATACAATTTTACTACATCACAAGTAATCAATATCTTACTGAAATCATACTAAAATAACATATGTGCATTTGAATTCGTCATCACTAGAATTTCAATTTTGAATGTGATCTGTATATATATTAGATAAAAATGTATAATATTATACATTATACAAATTATGGAAATTGATACGATTTATTGATATCACAAAATCACATAAGACATGTTAATATTAATGATTCGAATTTGTGCTTACATTTATAATTTCTTGTACAGCTAATCGGATATACTGGTGCGAAGGATCAGCTCTGGACTCGAAAATTGAGTATGCCGACTTAAATGGAAACAATCGAACAATAGTAGCCAGTGAACTAGCTACCCAGATTTTCAGCCTCACTGTGTATGGCTCTATCGTATACTGGACTGAATGGAATCCCAGTGTCGGACAACCTGGATCCTTAGTTAGCTACGATCCTTCCACCATGGCTCGCTCATATCGAACCGACTTTTCTCGACGGCCAGGAACGATCCACGTCAATACAATAACATATGTCGGTATGTATGAATGTTGATTGTATGCGGATTATTCTTAGTTGGAATTATTTGACTATTAATGAATAGTTTTAATTGCGTTAACATTTTTTTTTCGGGAAAATTTTCTGTCTTGTCTGTCACCATGCACCTTCTGAGTGTGTCCCAAGATAATTTGTACATTTTTTTTTCATTCTTCCTTGTCCATATGTATTTTGTCAGCCATGCCAAAACTGTAATTAATAAAATAATCAACAACCATTTCAAACAAATGACTATAACCTATTTAGGTAATCAAGCTAAAATAATAGTTTCAGTCTGGTTGAGTTTTTACTGTACCATTGTAAATAACCGACAAGAGCTTTTAAAAAACAAGTTCATTGTATTCAGGTATTTTGATGGGGATTCAGAAGTGCTAACAAAGCACTTTACATGTACTTCCCTCTATTTTGTTTTCATTTTCATATCTAGTCACTTAGTGCTTAAAAATAAACGAAAAAGGGAGGGAAGAAACGGAAATAATCAATAGAAATGGTTATTTAGAATTTATCTATTATTCTTTCAATTCTAATTGACACACACACACACACACACACACACACACACACACACACACACACACACACACACACGCACATACATTGGGTTGCGGTATATCTTTGTTCTCTGTATTGTCTGTTTGACCAAAAGTCAGATTTCTTTCGTTTGATAATTATTTTTATAACGGGTGAAGGAAAAGGGCCTTCTCTTAACCCGTTGACTACGAGATTCCGCAAATTCCCTTAGACTTTGTACAGGCACCATCCGGTTCCCGTAGGCAACGGGTTAAATTGTATTGTTCTTTGTACCCCACAAATAAGTTTGTGTAAAGAACACACACAAACACACACACAAACGCACACTTTCTACATTACCGGTAATTTCTGTTAGAATAACGTGTTTTCTTTTATACATTTAGATTATTGCTCTTCCTCCCCGTGTCCTGTTCAAGCAACCTGTGTAAACGGCAAATATATCTTTGAGTGTCAGTGCCCCGCAGGATTTACAGGACCTGACTGTCTAACTGGTAATGTGTATTTTAAAATAAAACATAATTAGCAGTTTAAATCCTGAAAAGGGGAAATGGTAAAGATGATGTAAATGGAAGTAGTTGTAGTGATTTTTAGAATGATAATACCAGTAGCCGTTGGACTAATGGAGCAATAGAAGAGAAGAAGAAGAAGAAGAAGAAGAAGAAGAAGAAGAAGAAGAAGAAGAAGAAGAAAAAGTTCTCGTAGTAGTAGTAGTAGTAGTAGGAATAGAAGTAGAGGTAGGAACAGGAGAAGAAGGAGAAGTTGTAGTAGTAGTAGTAAAAATAATAGTATGTAGTACTAGTACGTATTAGTAATGAAATTAGTAGCAGTAATAGTAATAGTAAATGTACCATTAGAATTAGGAGCTCGAAAATATTTGCCTTCACTACTAGACTACACTTTAAATTAAATGTTTAAATACGTATTAGCTCCTTTCAAGTAAGGAAATTTATTTTTGAAGCATCCGTTCATAACAATGAACACTGTATTGTGTAGAAATGATTACTGATTTAGAATTCATCGCCTTTTAACATAAACATGCACGCATGCATACGTTCGAACACAAACACACATACATGTATTAAACATACATACCGTACATACATACATACATACATAGATAGATACATACATACATACATGCATACATACAGGCAGTTCATACAAGTATGCATTTGTCAATTTTCACTCTTTAGCGGATCCGTGTTATTCTGACCCATGTCAGAACGGGGGCAGTTGCACAAGTGTCGGCAATAATACCTTGTGCACATGCATTGCCGGTTATACGGGAAATACGTGTGAGACAGGTAATATATCATTATATTTTATACTTTACTGATGGTATTATATATATTTTCATTGATATTTACCACGCTGTCTGCGAATACTGGTAACAACTGTTATGTCATGAATAAACAAAATATTCTGGAAAGGCTGGTGTGGAAGCTTTTATTAGCGACTTGGTTTTGTATCCCACGAACTTTTTTAAATGCAGATGTAGATAAATGTTGAACTTGACCAAGTGATCCAGCAATCAAGAAATAAAAATTACTTTATACAACAAATGTCAAGAGTTAAAAAAAGAGAACATACTTTGTAAACATTCATGACCATTATTTCCACAGTGAATGCATCATCATAAGAGAGATGTTTCTGTTTTAAGACTAACGGGGTACGGTCGATTAGAAATATATGAGGTTTTCCAGCATCTAGAATAAGCAGCCCATTCATTAATCAATACATGCATCCATTCTTTTGCACACACATATAAACATACCCACATGCAAATGTACATGTAAGTGGAAACTTCCGTGGAAAGACAATACATTTGTTATTTTTCACTTTTCAGCGATTCCGTGCTACTCCGACCCGTGTCAGAATGGAGCAACTTGCACAAATGTTGATGATACTGCCTTCTGCACATGTGTCAACGGTTATACGGGAAATACATGTGACATAGGTAAAATTTCACTATATTTCATACTTGAAGTATATTATATACAGTTTTATTGATTTTTACCGGGCTGACTGCGAATAATGGCAACTTCTTGTAATCTAATAAACAAACAAAACAATCTGGAAAGGCTGGTGTGGAAGCTTATATCATACTTGGTTTGGTATCCCCCTAACATTTTCAAACCAGATGTAAACAGATATAGAACGTGACCAAGTGATCCAGCAATCAAGAAATAAAAATTACTTTATACTACAAATGTCACGAGTTCAAATAAGAGAACATATTTTGGAAACGTTCCTTCATGACCATTATTTCCACAGTGAATGCCTCAACATAACAGAGGTGTCGATTAGAAATATATGAGGTTTTTCAGCATCTAGAATAAGCAGTCCATTCATTAATCAATACATGCATCCAATTTTTTACACACACATACAAACGTACACACATGCAAATGTACATGTAAGTGGAAACTTCCGTGGAAAGACAATACATTCGTTATTTTTCACTTTTCAGCGATTCCGTGCTACTCCGACCCGTGTCAGAATGGAGCAACTTGCACAAATGTTAATGATACTGCCTTCTGCACATGTGTCAACGGTTACACGGGAAATACGTGTGAGACAGGTAAATCTCACAATTATGCTATATACCTTCATAATACTACCACATACCGTATATTCTACCATACATGATTCTTACTACTTTTACTGAAAAAAAAATAACTACTCGTTATCTTATACAGAAAGACAAAAAAAAAGTGTGGAAGTATTTCTTAGCTGCTGAGTTTGGAATCCCCCTAACAATTTCAAAGCAAAATAATGTTAATTGACAATGGACGTGACCAAGTGACCTAGCAATCAGGAAAACAAGTTTTGCATTATACTGCTAATGCTAGGAGTTCAAATTTTAAAGGGAAATTGTTTTTATACTTACCTTCATAACCATAGTTTCCATAGTTAATGCATCAAAATGAGATAGATATTCGTATCAGGGCTCGCGACGGTAACAAGGTAGGGTCGTGTCCTACCCATGGTGACCTTTTCACATACACTTTCCACGTATCACGGTCTTATGCCAAGCGAATAGCTTCAGAAAGGTTAAACTGAAAACATGTATTTGTATAAAAATAAACACTTAATTCATGAAACAAATGCATATACATTACATTATATGCATACATTGATTCAATAAGCCTGTATCGTGCGCACTTAACTACACACGTGTATACAAACCCTCGTGTAGTAGGTAACCTCCGAGTTTTTATTGTTTTCACTTTTCAGCTGATCCTTGTTATTCCGATCCATGCTACAACGGAGCCACTTGCACGAATGTCGGCAATAATACCTTGTGCACGTGCGTCGCTGGCTATACGGGAAATACGTGTGAGACAGGTAAAATCTCGCTATATTTGTCATTCCTATCGTACATATACTTGTTATCTTATAGGCCTAAACAAAGAAATGCAATCTAGACAGATGTGGAAACCTTTCTTAGGTACTGACTCTTAATATCCCTAGCATTTCGAAACCAGCTGACGAAGTAGCCTACCAATCGAAAAAAAATGTTTTTATCCTGCTAACGACAAGAGTTCAAATAAGAAAAATATTTCATATTTCATGCGTGAATGCCTGTGTATGTTTGGATGTTTGTGCGTGTACGAGATCGTGTGTGTGTGTGTGTGTGTGTGTGTGTGTGTGTGTGTGTGTGTGTGTGTGCGCGTGCGTGCATGTGTGTGTATGTATGTGTGTGTGTCTGTGTGTCTGTGTGGGTATTGTGCAGATCTGCGTGTGCTGTGTGTGCATGTGTATGCTTCTTTTGAGGCCCCCACTTGATTAAATTGATGCATTGTATTTACAGTCAAGGAAAATTTTGGTTCCAAAAGGTACTACATCCAGTTTCGGTTCCAAAAGGTACTACATCCAGTTTCGGTTCCAAAAGGTACTACATCCACCAAAATAAAAATTTGATTAATTTATTATAAATAAATCCTTGGACTTAGATTTTTTTGAAGAGTGGTGTTACTTTTGTATCATACAGTAGTAAAATCAGGGAAAATATTATTGGAAACTGAGATTGCTAAATATGTCAATTAAAATATCGCATTTTTCTCAGAACTTGAATTTATGGATGTAGTACCTTTTGGAACCGAACTCTTCATATATGCATACATTCATCCATTTATTCATCTACGTATTCATAAACAAAATTACACGCATACATGTAAACGTACGTACATACACAATTAAACAGTATATATAAACACTACACGAAAAATAGGTTCTCCCTTATTCAAAATGCCATAACTTTTTGACGAAACAAATCTGAGCAGTACAGTTTAGCAGGAATTTTCTTACACTCATTGACAAACTTCTGTGTGAAAATTTGATTGATCACGTCAGGTCCGGCACATGTGAGCATGCATTAAAGGCAAAATTGTCACTTTTCAAAAGTCACAGGAGTCATTTATTATGCCAAATAACAGTACATAACTGTATTTTTTGCTTGATGAATAAAGTGTACTTGTTCACTCATGACAAGGTTACAAGTTCTTATGTTTGTTAATCATGTGACGATAAATTTTGCTGAAAAGTATCCCATTTCAATTTTTTTCAATAAACTTAATGGATTTTTAATTTCAAAATTTAGGAAGGATGAACATTTCTAAATTGAGCTCACTGAACAGTAAAAAAAAATGTGAAAAGTGTTTGAGGAGGTTTAAGTGGGTAAAACTATAAATGATTAGCAATCCTGTATCACAAATTTCCCAAAATGACCAATTTGAATTTTGAAAAGTGACATTTTTACCTCTAATATAAGCTCACTCATGCATGACTTGACGGATCTATCGCATTTCTACACAGAAGTTAGTCAATGAGTGCAGAAACACTCCTGCCAAATCATTTTGCTCAAAATCATTCGTTAAAAAGTGATGGTTTTCTAAAAAGGGGAACTTACTTTTTGTAACCTCCGTAGTTACAAGTATTGTTTTTATCTTTCTTACTTTTTTCAGCGGTTCCTTGTTATTCCGACCCGTGTCAGAATGGAGCAACTTGCACGAATGTTGGTGATACTGCTTTCTGCACATGTGTCGACGGCTATACGGGAAATTTCTGTGAAACAGGTAAAATATCACTATTTATACACCTGAACATAGTACCATACATATTTTTGTCATCACGTATACACGTATGTTTTACTGACAAACCCTAACTTTGCGTCAGCGTAATTTGCAAAATACACGAAATTATGTAGAAAAATAAGAGTTTCTAATATGACTGATATTTTCAATAATCGTTTGCTAAATATCCATAAATCGACGTTGTCAAAACAAAAAAACTCGTATACCATTTTGATATACGGGATTTTCGGTCTGAAAGAATATCAATGTAAAAATAACATATTAGCCTCACTCGAATATAGCTATTCATGCAGGTTACTCGCTTTTATACAGAAATCGACAGATGTGACCCAAACCCTTGTGAAAATGGTGGCTCGTGTTCATCGCCTTCATTCAACCAATATACGTGTACGTGTGTGGATGGCTTTAAAGGAGATAGATGTGAAATGGGTAAGATCGGAGTGCAAAATGAGCACAAACTACTATCGATTTTCACTCTTCGCAATTTAACACAAAGCCTTTTTAAAGAGCAGTGCGGTTGTACTAAAAGCTACCCCTTAGAAATAAATCTTAAAGCCCGAGTATGGTTTTGGTAATTGGTAAAAAATGAAATTCTGACCAATTATGTTATTTTTTTTTGTTTTGTAGTTTTTTTCATACAATTATAGTCTATCAATGCTCTGAAAATTTCTCGCTCTAAAACCCTCTCATTTTTTTCAAAGAATTACTCAAAATGTAAAATATCGCCCCCGACATTTTCTATAGGTGATGTACACACCTCTAGATTTAAACGTCATAATTTGTCGCAGTTAACATTTTTCAGTGGGTTTTATGTCGTTTTCTGAAGCCTGGGATGACAATAGAAAGGTTTGTGAAAGATTTACGAAAACGTTGTGTGATCGACAAAACCATACTTAGTATTAAAACCCAAGTGTTGGGTTTTAATGCCTAAGTAATTATTGAATGAATAAATAAATTAACTGACAACAATCTATGATAACATAATACAAGCAGTACTTTACATGCGTTGTAGCCATTATTGGTAACTAAGATAATGTAACAAAGATTACACTTTCTACCGTGTAATACTATAGGCGAAGGGTGATAAACAGTTCTTTCACCTTAGTTAATTGATTTAGTTTGGCCAGTCTTGTGTACTCTTACATTGCTTTTAATAATTATAATTCGTTTTTTTGTTTGTTTTTTTATCCAGAGGATCCATGTTTTCCCGATCCATGTCACAACGGCGCAAATTGCACAGACGTCGGTGGTAATTCATCGTGCACATGCACGAATGGCTTTACAGGAAACAGATGTGAATTAGGTAAGTTGATTTTAACATTGTTTCCGATAATGCAGACTATTTCTATATAGGCCCAATGATGAAGTGAGTGCATACAGAGCAGGAAGATATCGGTACATAGTTTCGCAACAGCAGGTAATCCTGGTTGTAGTGTGATCTATTGAACTTAATGGTTTCCCTTCAATTTTTTTTTCAGATCAATGAAAATTATTGGGCACGATGAAGCGCCAGATTAACTGAAAGTTCTCGATTGGTTTCCAACGAGAATTCCTATTTCTGATAATAAGTGTAAGGCCGAAGTTTTAGGAGGGACAGTAGGGGTCAGAAAATACACACACACAATAATACACACACACACACACACACACACACACACACACACACACACACACACACACACACACACACACACACACACTACACACACACACACACACACACACACACACACACACACACACACACACACACACACACACACACACACACACACACACACACACACACACACACACTCACACACACACACACACACTACAGAAAACAATTGGTCAAAACAAAAAATGTTTTAGATAATATCACAATTATCGGTTCAAACTCCAGTAAAATATGGATTCATATTGACCGCTTAGTCGCTAACTTGTTCAGACTCCTTACTAAAAGTGTAAACACAAAATAACCCAACAACCAGCCTTAAGCTGTTTACCCCCTCAAGGTGGAGGGAAGTGGGGGGGGGGGGGGTATGATCACAAAGCTGGAAAGACGTCATCCATTTCTGATGGACCCAAAGAAGAACTTCATATTCACCGTGCGAAAGAGTAGATCCTTTGAAAACATTCTTCACAAATGCTTGTCAGGGTATTTTTGGACGGGGCTAGCGATGATTTCTTCCTTAAAAAGCATCCATCCAACCATGTACATTCACCCTTTCCATAGTTAAATTCTCAGTAAACATTGTCTATCAAGGGGCAGACTTCATGATATCTTGCAGCATCTACACGTGATCTGTTACAGAAATTAATAATCTAATCCGCTACTGAAGTAAAAAAAACACGTAATATTAATCTTTCCAGCCTGCCACAAAGCAACAATATTCCAAGTGTGTTTGTTTGTTTGTTGTTTTAGTTGTTATTGTTTTCAAATATTACGTCAATACTCACAGATATCAACGAATGCAGTGACGTCAGCCCTCCTCCTTGTCCGGGCATCAACCAAGAGTGTTTGAACACGGATGGCGGCTTTGTCTGTATCTGTAATGAAATACGAATATCGGATCAATGTCAAGGTAAGTGGAAATTTTAGACAAATCTCCGCATTTTACAGAACTTATTTTGCTTTTTGATGCTTGGATAGGATTATGATTCTACACCATTTTAGGTTTTTCAGTTTCCAAGCCATCTTTGCAACCATCGTTATTTACTGCATTACAATTATCATTCTAATCGGTATCAGTGATATTAAATAGTACTGTTTTGTATAAGAAGAGGTAGATATTGCATGAGCCTAAATTTGATTGTTATTAGTAGACGTGGCCAAAGTAAAAGTAACGATTACATCAGAATAGTACTGGAAGCAGTAGTAGAGGTTGTAGTAGGAATAGCAGTAGCAGCATATATAACTTTACATACGAAATAAATGCAGATGTTAGTAGTTGTTGTGGTAGTAATAGTAGTAGTAGTAGTAGTAGTAGTAGTAGTAGTAGTAGTAGTTGTTGTTGTTGTAGTAGTTGTAGATGTAATAGTAGTAGTAGCAGTAGTTTGAACAATGTAAAAATATTATAGTGGCCGTAGTGTTTTGTTGTTTTTTTTTTTTTGGGGGGGGGGTTGTGAAATAATGTTAAGTAGCTGCAACGTGTATTTTACCAGCAACATTTCACAAAAGGAGGTCGGCTTATCCTATCACAATTAAATCATGATCATAATTTGCTTACAGTTTCACAAAACATCAACGGCAGCATGGCTATTAATACCATAAACGGTCAATCTGCCAGATATACGGACGACTTAAATGACCCTAATTCATCAGCATATCAAGACATGGAGGACGATTTTTGCGAGGCAGTAAGTAGTTTTCCTGAATTAATTGCATTTGAGATTATTGGTTCAGATTGGAGGCTACAGGTAATCCTTTGATAGAAAAATCATCTTTCACAGATACTCGGTGTCTAAGATATGACAAAATACTAAACTTTATTGAAGTATCAACTGACACTAAGTCACAGTTAGACAGAGTTAGTACTACACTGTAATTCAAGTTCAATGAAATTATCTGGTTCTTGTGATTTGCCAAACTGTATAGAAGAAAATGTCTAAGGTAACAGTTCCACGTCGTGTCTTCGTCGGGAATGTATACCAAAAAATATGGATATCGTCAGTTAATTCTTTAGCAATCTTTGGTTAAAAACACGGCTTCGAGGTAGAAGTCGCGCGCTGGTCGTTGAAATAAATAGAGTCCGCCCGGCCATTTGATTCCAGTGGCGTTACAGCACTGGTGTAACGGTAGTGTAATGTTTAAATAAAAACTCTTACCATCTTTTAAAT
>JZLH01S0233227.1:26031-40290 GCA_001188425.1 Eucidaris tribuloides | reverse complement strand
ATTTGTAACAGACTTCTTTCAACACTAAAGTTAGACCATTGCATTTGATTCAATTCCGTTCAGTGTTGGGATTCAGTTGGGAAAGACGAAGTAGTCACACTCTCGGCTTGGTCATGTATCATGTTGAGACTGCATTGCACAGGCAAGGTCATTTGATAAATAAACGCTGGTCAACCCAATCATTATGGCTGTGACAGCACTTGTTTATTGCCTGTTGTCCGCTGAGGCTGAATTTTGGAGGTCAAAATGGAAAATCCAACTTTGGTAATAATGCAGTGTGTCTTTAAATGTCTAACTAGCAGGGTGTGTTGAAAAGTTTATTACTGAGCCCGATAGGACGACACACAGACTTCACAGAAAACAACAGTGTCCCACCGGTTGAGGCAAGTCATTGACAAGGAAAATATCGATCACCAACACCGTGACCCATATCGAGTTTGGATTCAAATTACTTACATTTTCCGTCCAAGATATTTCAAACTCTCCAAACATATGCCAGTTTTTATCATATTCATGGTCATTGTGATAATTTGGGAAAGAAACAGAAGTAAACTTACGATCGGCGTTTATCAACAAACATAAATGTAAATGAATGGGACTACATACATGTAACATAAACATTCATCAAACTCGGCTTGCTCGGCAAATTTGTGATTGGCAATCGACCAATCATAAAGAGGGTTGGTGCACACACACACGTACACACACAAGCTGCAACAAACACACACAGATTTGCATACCGTACATGCTTGAATCCTCCGTAGCATATCAGAGCGGGTTTCTAGCTAGTGCGACAGAAGAGAGCTAGCTGCGCCAGCTGGCCTGCCACACTCGTGATCTAGCTATAGCTAGCAAGCAAGGAGGAATGGTGCCGCTGTTTCTCCGATGACCGCTTGCGTTCTTTATCAGAAATATGAGCGCAATTTCAGAGCTTGCCATAGCAAAACTGCTTGTGTAATTTTTCCCCCGAGACTATCAAAATTTTAGTTGCCCGACCGGGCAAGTAAATTTTAACATTTTCATATTTTACTTGCCCGACGCAAGATTTTACTTGCCCCGGGCAAGCGGGCAAGTGCTAGTGTCGAGCCCTGCATAATGCCTGCCTATCTTATCTCTACATTTTATCAAAATCTTGTTTGGTTTTGTATTTTCATTTTTCTCACTCCTAAAATGTATTACTGGTAGTCATTTATTGAAGTTCCGGCCCATTTGTGCTATAAAGCATGAGGTGTAGTTTTCATACAAACATGCAATATACAAAAGAGTGGTCTTGATAAATTCTTTTTGTTGACATGCCTTGCATTGACATTCACATCAACATAACAACACTTAAAAATTACAAAAAACAACAGATTTCTCCTACCATTGCCTAGTGTTGCTTCCAGATGTTTGATAGAATCCATTGCATACCAGTACTATGGAAATTTATTACCTTCATCAGTTTAATAACTGCCTTAAACTAAGACTAGTGTGATAAAGCAAGTTACAGACTGTGAGTGCTTTCCCCAAAAGGGTCACAGGGTCTGGAATCGAGACTAGTCAGTACCATAAACCACAAATATCTTTATGACTACTCTTTTATTTTTTGTTTTTATTAGCTACAGTAGTTTCAATCTTTTCTCTACTGTATAATTTGAATTTGACTACATGTGTGTGGATGATCTAACCATAACTCTGCGTTAGCACAGACTACACTGCTGTATGATAGTCCAGCCAAAATGACCAGCTCATTTTAAACCCATTGCTAGAGAGAGCTGTATAAACCCTACAGGAATTACGGTATGGGATTAAGGAAGCAATGTCCTCAAAGTTATGGCGCCATCAGATTAGCATGAAAACTTTACTGACATGTTGGCACAAAAATAGTAATTGGCAATGGCACATGTCAACTACACAAAAAGCATAAAGTATTACTGTATGATAATTATGGTAAAAAGAAAAAAAAAATGTGCCCATGATTGTTAATTACATCTTACTGACATTTTACTATACAGTACACTATCATTCATTTTATGGTATTCACAAATATTATGTTGTATAGTTAAAGAAGCAATTACCCCAAGATATGGATCATTAAGTTTGCAGTAATGGCAATAAAACTCCACACAAGAATTGAATCATGCAGCGGTACACGATCAAACAGGAAGGGGGGGGGGGGAGGGGGGCTCTTAACTACAGTTACAGTTTGTGAACATTTGAAATAGTCTACAATTATGATTAATTCGTCTGGAATACTTGTACATGTACATGTATGACTTTATAAATCCATCTCAGTAAGCAGGCCTATTGATAAGGTCTGAAGTTCTAAGAAGTTTCTACATGTTTTAAAAATTTGCTTATTATAAGTTTGAACATTTCAGGAAGGCTACATTATAAATCATGCCTTTGGGCAATTCCGTGTTAAAACTTGAAAAAATGCTAAAATTTAAAATTGCTTCTAGCTGACAACTAGTGTTGCAACATTTTTGGTTAATACCTAAATCATCTGGAACAGATGAGTTTTGGGTGTAAGGTTGTCTCAAAATTCTATTTTTGGGGTGAAATTGTGAAAATTTTACATTATGTTTGAAAATGTGTGTGCACTAGATTTGAAAACTACCCAACAATCTTTTAGATTCTGTGAGTCAAGTAGTTGAGATGTCCTCTTAATAGCTGACTATGTTTACAAAAAATTTCTCCTTCCCATTTGACTTAAGTGTCATTCTTTCGGCAAGCCCTAACCATAACTGTCCTGTACGACACAAAAACTTCAAAAAGTTTTGAACGTGCTTCAGTTTCTGGGGCTACAATCTTACAGTACAGAATTCTCTAAATTGGTGATGTAAGTACTAGTAGTCATTTGATACCTTAATGTTAGGATTTATCTCATGTGTCTTCTATAAATAACATCATCAACCTTGTCCCATACAACACATTGTGTGTCGTACAGGACATCTCTTGCAACAGAGTGTATTTTTTCAAAAGTTTAATGATTTAAAATTAAACTTTATAAATTAATATATTTTTAACCTATTCATCCTTTCACCTGAACAAAATTTAAACCCTTACACCATGTTTGTTCATTTGCAATTTGTTATAACACCTGTACCAAGCTATCATGAAGTATAGGCCTACTGGCCTAGGTTATTAAATTCAAAGTGGGAGAGGAAGGGTACAGGAGTAGGGGGTTGTAAAAGATAGAGAAGATGTACCCAAACATGTATGTACTGCTCAGAACACATCATGTTGTATACATGCAAAAAAATATTTGTATACTTAATACAAGTACTTGGTCCTAGTTACATCAAAATCCGATCAGGGTTCTTAAGTTATCGCGGTGACGGACGGACGGACGGACGCACCCATGCACGCACGCACGGACAACCCGAAAACATGATGCCTCCGGCAACTTCGTTGCGGAGGCATAAAAATGGCTCATAAGCTGGGTTCAGGTGATTTGGTGGCATGCTTGACAAACAAGAAGATTTATTCAAGATATAATCAGCATTTCTGTATTCATGAATCAGAATTCTTTTGGACTTACATTACAATGTACATAACAGTATAGTAGATCATACAACAAAATTATTTCTACAAACTTGCATTTAGATTTTAGTACATTATTCAGTGGCATATTCATTCAGAAGTTTTTATGCTAGAAAGTCTGGATTTACAAATTGCGATGGGAGCGGGGGGGGGGGGGGGTTTAAAACATATTTCCATTTTTGTTTTTCTTCCTTTTCTGGGATGGTAAAAATGGTAAAAACCAGCGGAAAAAATTGCCTTGAGAAAAAACTGTCAACTTTGATCAAAATAGATTTGATTTTGAAATAAAATGTTAACAATGTGTAACGTCCGAAACAGATACAGGTGACATGTTTACTAGTGTTGCACGACTTCAGCATCTTAGAAAGTCGACTAGTCGCCCACCAATAGTCGTGACTCCGACTATTAGTCGACTATTGGTGTTCAACATCTTAGTGTGTTCAAGATTGGTGATGTGGGGTGCATGGGTGTCGCAGTCGGAGTCGCAGTGAGTGCAACGTATACTGCAACACATATATGATAGCATTAGGCTGATCCAAGTACATTTTGGCAGTTCTGTTTGACGATAGATTTTGGCCGATTCACAATGAAAAACGTAACGGAAAAGAGTCAAAAGATCAAGCAGCCGTACACGTACACAATGCCATCATTTGCCATGACACAATGGTTGGTAGTTTTGTTCAATTTTGATGTCTTTTGACTCAGTTTTTAATACAAATTAACATGTGATAAAAAGTTGACTATTGCGTTCCGATAGTCAGAGTCGCGTCTCCGTGTAGGCAGTCGCGACTACGACTTTTCCCGACTTAGTCGTGCAACACTAATGTTTACCATACATCCTTCTATATAAGTTTCCATTGAGTACTAGTTACAACTAGTAAGTTGACTAATATTACCAAGGGGGTTCTCATACATGTAAATAATTTTACTGTGCTAATAGAGGAATTTTATTCAGTTTTGTTAGCATTAATCACACTATATAGTATGTTTACATGATTTTCAATCATTTACCATAATTTGGAACCAATATAAGGTAAAGGTTGGATCAGTTCAGTACACTCTTGACTTAAATTATCATAAGATATCACAGATGTGAAGATTTGAAGCTGAAAGGTACTACTCTGCCTCAAAATCTGGTATGTTAACATATTGTAATGTCCGAAACAAACTGGAGTCAAAAAGTGAAGTCATCAACAAGCTGGAATTTTCTCTTCTTTTTTTTTTTTTTAGGTCCAAACATTACCTAGTATAAGCCAGTTACAAACATGAAGGTAAAGGTTTCATACACTGCCTATTTATTTTCTAGCAAGAACTTTAAAATGCATTTCTCCATATATTCCCCATTTTTTTTTGTTGCAAAATGCTATTACAGTACCTTGCTCAGGGGCAAAGAGGCCAAATTTGGTATCAGTATTTTCTTTGAATGGTGCTCTTTGCATTTGTAATATTGAAAATGGTGACAAGAATAACATGATTGCGCTGAGAACCTTCTTTTATTGTAAAATTTTCAAATGGCAAATGTTTCTGCCACTGTAACATGAAATGTGGGTAAGATTAAGCTCCAGTTCTGTTATTTTCAATAAATTTGAAGGTTTGTGATGTCATATCTTAAATTCCAGTGGTCTCTGATTAGTTTCATTTTTCACTCCTTGGTGGACACTTTTGAAGTTCTTGAAAAAACCAGAGCCAGAAGGAAGTTATCTTAGAACGAGTCAAAACTTTGCTATCTGAGCTACATATTAGTGTTTGAATGGACAAATTAACACCCTAGAATACAAAAGTTTGGAAATTTATGCTGCCACTGGCAAGATATGAATTAATAAACAATTAGTACTCAGGCCGAGTACAAAATAACCTAGATCCACACACGGTAAGTTAATGGCAGGAAATGAGCACGTGAATCCAGTCAACTTACGATTTTCACTTTTTTAAAGCTTTAAATAATCATTAGAAATACAATTTTTGCAGGGCTTCATTTTTAGACCTTCTCAAGGACACTTGGAGCATGGAGGATTATGTAGCTCACATTTTTTAAACTGTGGTCAATGTTATCCAGTGGCCTAAAAGGTCACAAGTCACACATGTGCTACAAAACTACAATGACAAACTTACCATAAATAGGAGGTCCTGAGGGGCCATTGTTTGTCCATCCGTCGGTGAAGAAGGCACGTCCAAAAATTCGCCCTCTGAACTATCACTTGTCACTAACCCTGATAATGAATGAATGAAGGAGACAAAGAAGTTGTTTTCTTAGGACATCCTGGCAGTTTGACTATGAATAACAGTTATGATTTTAGAAAATGCACTATAAACAAATCTCCTTTTTCATTTTGGTAAATAGCAAACCACGTTACTGCATGAGATAATATTCTAATATTCATAACCTTTCCAAAATGTATGATTTTCTTGAAAAATCCAAATCCAATGAAGACAAGAGTTTGTAAACTACAAAGTTGCATCCACCATGTCTTCATTGCACGAAAAATATCTTTGTACGGAATTTCAGTGACGTTTATCTTTCAAATTAAAAGGTATGGAACCAATTGTTTTCTCGGCGAACCGGTGCGCCGATAGCACCCAAAGTGTTAAAGGCAGGGAATCCCTTTTGCATGCCTAAAAATTAACATTGTGTAAATACAATGGCATTTAGAAGAAAATGCCATCTGGGAACCTTTAGCAAAATATAGGAGCTAGAAACTCAGTTTTAGTGGAATTATAGCGACCGTTACACTCAGATTTGAATTTTTTTCTCGCGAGAAAACAATTCCTACCATAGAACGTACACTAAACGGCTATTGTTTTCCTTTTGCATTTTCCAAATTCTAGGCAATCACTGACCCCCAGATTTCACAGATATGCCCTTCATCAATAGCCTAAGGGCATGGGTTACCTTTTCCTGGTTTGCAGAGATGTTTGCAAATGAGATCCACTGCCTTTAAATCTTATTGATAACTTTGACATGTCCATTTAAGTATGATTTAAATGTATTGATACTCTGCAATGATACACAATGTACAGTACGATGCTGGAGAGACAATCACAACACAGTAATTCCTTAATTTTGTTTCATACTTGATCAATCAAAAATAACAACTGATCTAAAATGAATCGCTATATAGAAAAAAAGAGAGGAAAAGGCCTCAGGACTTTGGGAAAACATCCTTACCTTCTTCATCTAACGACTGTCCTTCAGGAGACATTGGTATCTTGTCTGTACTGCCGCCAAGACCGCTGTCACTGGACACACCTACTGGACGAAACAAGAAATGGGTAGAAGTAAACTACAAACAAACAAATAAGTTTTAAAGGGCAGTGACATGATTGGGAGGAGTCCTCTCTTTGGAATAAAATAAAATAATCTGGAATTAAGTACACTGTTTCAGCTTTCTGCTGTCTGAATTTTATTGCCCAATGTTTATTACCTTTTAACCAATCACCATTAGTTCTCATTGTGATGGACCAATTTGTTGTGTAGCTTTGTATGGGATCAATTTCTATCAAGGCACCATAATAATTCAATACTGGTATATTCATGCTTGTTTCTCAACAAGTAAACAAATTTGAGACAAATCCTTCCAGCCAGGAGATACATACCAGCTGGTGTATATATTGGTACATGTTTCAATCAATTTGGTTCTTGAGGCATTTTTATTTCTCCAAGTCATGTCAATGCCCTTTAAGACACAGCACTGTTCTCAGTGATTTCAAATTATTCTTATCCAACTAAAAAAGTAAAGCAACCAATAGAGGATTCAAATACTGTAAACCAAACTTAGGAACACCTCCTTTTCATTTCTGTTTCTACAGAATGTTTACTAGTTCTTTTTTTCGACATTTGGCAGCCTTGTGAGCCTTCTTCTCATTTTTCTGTACTTTCTTTCCCTTCTTTCTTCAACTCATACTATTAGACCCTACCTTTAAACATTTTGCATAGTCGGTTATCTGAATCACATAGTACAACAAGTGGTAACAATGTCAATACTGTTTTTGAGTTATGTGAATTTGTGTATTTCTAAAAGATTGTCTTAAGCTTGTTTTTTTAAACTGTGACATTGAATGCAATGCAATGCCTTTACTACACAACAAAATTAAACTTTAACAAGAACTCTGCCACATACAGTTCATTCACACATAATGCCTGGCAAGTACAGCCCTTTTTCTAACTCTAAAGTCTTTCAGGCACCTTTTTTAGCGCCCGTGCGAATTTATCAAAACGTGCATGATTTTCTTATTTACTTGGCACCTTTCCTTTTTGGGGGCTCTACCCAGGGGCCTTGCTGGGGCCTTGATGGGCATAGTCAAGAGCAGAGTGGGGCACCCTTTACGAGAACCATATCCTGACTGCATGACTTTATAAAACTGCCATCTTTAACCCTTTCACAGCTGGACATGTGTATACTGGGACTGGAGTCAATGGGTTACATATATCACATCAAAATAAAAGTATCCGCAGTGGGTGAAAGTAATTGATTTTGCACAGGTGATTGAACAATCTACTTACAATCCAATCCAAACAGATGTTTCTGACAAATAATTACAAGCGAGTGATTACCGGTATCTTTGCAGGGCTTGATTTCAATTGGAAAGGCCCACACCCTTATGTACATTAACCAATTGAAGACAGTTTGATTTGCCAGTAACACACATTTATACACTTCAGCCCAAGATAAACTGCAGTATTTATGGCCTAGTCCTGAATGGGTTAATCATAAAATCTTAACTTGTCAGCAATAAAACTGGGCATTGCTTGGATTACAAATAAACAAATACCCTCTTGACAGCTGTTGGGCATAACAGGTGGCGTAGGTCCAGGGGAGATGCAGGGGCACATGCCCCGTTTTGTGAGTCCAGTAGATATAAATCATAAATGGAATATGAATTATGGAAGTGTGAATTTGTTTTGGTTAATTTTGCCTGGCTGCATTCATATCATTCAAATGTCAACTTTCCAATAAATTCAAACAGAATAAATTTGTACCTCTCACAGCCTTAATTTCTGAATATTCTACTTCCTAACCATGCACTACTTTCTTCAATACATTTCAAATATAGCCAATTTATTGGAAATATGACTGTTTACCGAAAAATATTGAAATAATAAACAATAAAAATAATTCACTACTTTGCTGAAATTCGGTTTGAAGAATGAATTGAATCTATTCTACACGCTACAAACGATTTCATTTTGTTTCATGAGCTCTCTTTAAAAATGCTACACAGTCTAAACAAAGTTACAACTTTTGACACCATCAATACAATGAAGCTATTCAAGGCATTTATTTATTTAAATATCTATTTCTTTCTGTATATATTTACTGAAAATCATTCATATGAGGTTACGAAATACTGGAAACGTTGAACCACCAACTGTAATCAGAATGAGCCTTTTTGGCTATGCTATATGGGGAGGGGGGGGGGTCAGATTCTACATAATCAGAGTTTTGAAATTGAAGTCATGAAAGTAGGGCTACAATTTTTTCAGAATAATCATGGAACACCCCCCGACCTTCCTTTAAGTGGTAAAAAGGAATGGAAAAGGAATGAACCTAAGGCATCTATCTGCAGTTACAGAATGCAGAATAGTAACACAGAAAGATAATCATGACAGTATGATCAAATTTGGCTAAACCATTCTAGAATTACAAATCTTCAAAGTTTCATTAAATCCTTGTTATGCCAGACATTTCCAACTAAGAAGGCTAACATAGATGCATCATATTTCATTTATTGATGCGATCCCCAGACCGTCTCCTACCTCTGGAGACACCATTCTCCACCTCTTCCTCCTCCCCGGCTCCCTCCGTGGCATCGCTGCTCCTGCTTCCCACCGACATCTTATCCGGAGCCATCATCTGACTCCGCCTCTTTTTCCTTCTCCTCTTCACCGCCGGACGAGTCAGTGTCTTGGAGACAAACTGCCGGTCGATGTACTTGGCCTTGATCCAGCTCTCACGGATATTACTGATGATGAATAAAACAGTACAGAAATTTTGGGTTACTATTATTGATGCCTGTGTGCGGAAATGCATGAAATATGGCAGCAAGACATGGGCAACAAAATCATCCAGTGTGGAGCTAATCAAAAAGGCTGAGATGAGGATGGTTAGATGGATGTGTAGGGTATCATTATGTGAGAGAAGGAGAAATGAAGACCTCCTCCAGTCAATGGGCCTGGTAAGGATAGGGCAGGTGATGAGGAAGAGCAGGCTGAGATGGTATGGACATGTGGCTAGGAGAGAAGAGACCCACTGGCTCCAGAGAATACTAAATTTCACAGTTGTTGGGATGAATCCATGTGGGAGACCCCGCAAGACATGGGAGGAACAATCAAAGAAGACAGAAGAGTGTCTAACATTACCCACATTGACCCAAATGACAGGACAGCATGGAGGAGAGCCATCAAGGAAATGTACTGTCCAACCCCACAGAGTGGGAAAAACAGACTCTAAACGATGATGATGATATTAGCGTACAAGAAATTTTTTAGATCTTTCTAATTAATCCTTGCTTACTTCTGTTTCATTTACTTTCAAAATTATTAGTTCTTTCTTTTCTTATTATGAGAAATGATACTGAGCAAGTGTCTTGGAGATAAACTGCCAGTCGATGTACTTGGCCTTGATACAGCTCTGACGGATATTACTGATGAATAGAAGAAGTATGAGAAATTTGCGTCACTGTTAAAGCTCAGTGACATGATTGGAAGAAATAAGAAATGGCTTTAGAACCAAACTGGTTGAAAGCTATTATACCAAATGTACACCAGCTGGAGTGGATCTCCTGCCTGGAAGAATTTGTCTTGAGTTTGTTTCCTTAAGGAGAATTAAGCATTAACAGGCTAGCAGTTTAATTCTCTCACGGCTCGAGAGAATTAAACCCCATAGAAAGCTACACTACATATTTGTCTGTCACAAGGCATATTCATGGACATTATTTTTAAATGAATCAACTTTCGACTACAAAATGTTCACAGTAGAATCCTTGCATAGTTTACTTGATTCTTGAATAGTTTCTACCCTAAGTTGAGGACTACCCCCAATCATGTCATTTACCTTTAACAGATGATCACAGTGTGCTTATTTCATTTATTAGTTTTAAGACAGCTTTATCTGATAGCATTTCTTACCTATTGCAGCCCGGTGACGGATGAACTAATGACATGTCGTTGATTTCTGCTTCAAAGACTTTGTTGACCACAGTGTTGCCGAGTTTGAGCATGACCTAGTGATTTTGCCCCCAAAGAGAAATAAAGACACATAAAATGCTTGCATACTACACATTTAACATGTGGTATTCATGACTTTCCCAACAATATGGTAAATTCATATATAATGATCCATCTAAACAAACTCCAGCTTTGTTGTAATGTCTAACACAAATAGGAAGCCCTGAAATTTTAAAATGTAATTCCAATTTCTTTAAAATTACAATAAATAATACATATCCCTGATATCTAACATATTTCAGACAGCATGTAAATAAATGCAACATTTTTATCATTTATTAATTTTTCTTTCTTTCTTTATTCATTTCTTTCTTTATATATTTATCTATTTATTTGATTAACTGGCTGGTTATAATTGGCCACAGCTAATTGCAACTGGTTACAACTAGTTTTACTTTGTTAAACCTGGTTATAACTAGTTATAACTGGTTCTCCACCTGGTATGTTTCTGGTTCCCACTGGTCTAACATTATCGACCTGACTTTAGAGTGGTGGACTCCGAGACTCCTGTGTACTCCTGAACACTCTATGCACAACGTGATACCAAGGTTGATACTGGCCCAGGTTGGATCTGAAAATTAGGAATGGACAACAATAGGCAAGAAAACAGTTAATAACAATGGCAAAACATCAACACAAACAAAATACACCTTTGCCTTATCACCAGGCTTTCCTACATTTGCTGCTGTAATACACTAGGAATTTTAAAACAAATTTCATACAAAGACTTTTGATGCATTTTATTGTTTTCTTTTAATTACTTTTTACTGAGGCAGATTTTTTTTTTTATTTAAGGGAGAGAGAGCAAGCATACACTGATTGACCCAGTAAAAATGTACATTTTGCACTAACTTTATTATGTTATATATTTCATAGGGGTTTAATATTTGTGAATTTCATGACAAAACAACTCTCACTTTCCAATATGCCTAAACACGGTGAATGAAAACACGATTGTGAAAATAAACTCTCACAAACTACCCATATTTAACCCTATATTAACTGGGGGGGGGGGTCAATTTGACCCCCCCCCCCCGACGAATTTCGTGACCATAACGCCGCGCAAAATTTTTTTGATCGCGTCGCTCGCTGACTTTTTACTTTCAAGTCTTGCGCATCTTTTGAGACCGTTTTCGCGAAAATGTTACGACGCTGCGCGACTTTTTATACATGCATGTCAACCCCAAAATTGCTCAAAAACATGATTTTGTGTACAAAATCAATGGAAATTGTGTTTTCAGCCAAAAATCATAAATGTATAATTATTTTTGCTTTTACGGGTTGAAATGAATTAATTTTATGCTGTTTATGATTGCAAAAGTGTCCCCAACAAATTTCATCGAAAAAACAATAGAAAACAAAAGGTTGAAAAAACAAAGAAATACATAAGAAATTCACAAAACAATAAAATACATAAGAAATTAATTCCAATTCGGCAAATGTTTTTGTAGATAATTGTTAGAAATGTCAAAATGAATATTTTCACCAAAAATTAGCATTCTACTAGTTTTTTTTAAGTGAGTTATAGGCGAAAACAAAATTTCATACACTTATTTGCATAATTAATTACTTTAAAAATATAAAAAATAATTTTTTGGAAAATTTTACTATACAGTCATGTAGTTTACATCCGGCTCTACGCGCATGCAAATTTTCGCGGCGATCGCGCGAGCGGCGGCCGAGATCTGAAGGGGGGGTCAAATTGACCCCCCCCCCAGTAAAAACCTGGTCTGAAATAGCCCAGTTAGAATAGGGTTAAGCAAAATCACAAAATATTTGTACATGAATGATGTCATGCACAACAACAATCTGTGTATCATCTGTTTATCAACTACACTTCTTGTACATTTCCTTGTGTACGTGTCCATGTTTGATCACACACATTGGAGTCAAATCGTCACAAGTGTAAACATAATTGTTCTCTGGAAACTTCCATGGTATGGGCATCAGAAAAATGTTTTTAGCCTGGTTTAGATGTGATTTTGTGATTATAAGAATATGGACCACTGATTTACATATGAATACATAAAGATACTTTCTCAAATTGCTAACAGTCCTACAAAACTTTTTGAGACAATCCTTCTTACTCTCTGCTTTGCAGTCGCAGCATTTCTCGTTGCCCGGGAAAGATCTGATCTCTGCTTTGAACGTTTCCTTCTTGGACTCGCCCGGGTCTATGCTGTTCATGGACGGAGAGGTGGCTGCATTGTCAACCATGCTGGTGTCCTGGGGGTCAAAGGTCATGCAAACACATGATTTAGAGTGATCAAAATTGGTTTGATCTACAACCAAGCAAACATTACGGCCAGAATGATAGGAGAATAAAATTCTGTGCTCCAGTCACAATGCCCTTGCCTTTGTGAATTTAATTAATAATTATCACGTCAAAATAATAGTCGGAGAATTCTTATTGGAGATGAGTTTGCCTCCAACCAAGTAAGTCACAATACAAACCAATTAGAAAAACAAAAACAATTCAATTTGTTTTTCTTACTTTGGATGATGAGAGAACATACTAAATATTATAATAAACACACCATTGTAAAAATTGATATTTTTGCATATTTTTCGCGGTGGCAGAGTTTGATGAAGTTTCCCATGTTTTTTATTTCGTGGACAGCTGAAGTGGGGTAAACAAACACACGAGGCACAATGCTACCTCAGTAGCTAGCCAGGCATGCACACACTGTCCAAACCAAGTACACCAAACAAGAAAAAGCAACTCTCCCCTCACAAAAAAAAATTCATGTTTTTATTTTTGTGCTAGCATCGGCACAAGCAAAATGTGCGAAAATATCCACACCATGAAATACTCCATGTTTACAATAATTGGCAGCTCTGTTATGCCACTGGCTGTGATGCGATTCTGTCTCACCTGTTCTTGTACTGTAGGTGGGGGTTTAGGGCTGTTGAAGGCTGAGTTGATGCCTGCCTGCATGGCCTGGATCCAGGCCTGACGGATGTTATCATTGTTGGCCTGGACCCAATGGGTGGCACACCATATTGCGAATACTGAGAATTCTCCAATGGCATACAATATCACTTGTGTCTAACAGCCATGTGATATGTTCATGGATATTAAATACATAAAATCAAATCAAATCCAACATCTGTAAAGATTCTATCTCACCTGTTCTTGTACTGTAGGTGGGGGTTTAGGGCTGTTGAAGGCTGAGTTGATGCCGGCCTGCATGGCTTGGATCCAGGCCTGACGGATGTTATCATTGTCAGCCTGGAGAACTATCGTCCTGGGAAAAAAGAAAAGAAAAGAAATGAAAGAAACAAAATGGCATTTAAAAATACTGTAAGCGAAGAATTAGAAACAATAGAAGGCAGGTGATTCCAACAAGTTTAAACCTTATGTGGATTCGTGTCCAAGGCCAGCCTAAGAGTTCTGTAAGGGTCGGGGGGGGGGGAATGCCTCAGAGTAAGGAAGGAGGAAAGATGCTTAATGATTCTGGGTTTTAGTGTTTTTAAAGGCAGGGTTTCTCATTTGGATCCCTATCACA
>JZLH01S0233227.1:7613-21748 GCA_001188425.1 Eucidaris tribuloides | reverse complement strand
ATTGGTGCCTCATAATACATACTTCACCCAAGTTACATCACAATCCGACCAGCCACTCTCAAGTTATCGCGGTAACGAGCCCAAATCAGACATATTTAAGGCCCGGTGACCTTTCACCTTTGAGCTCCAAAATCTAATCAGTTCATTGGTGGCTCATAGTACATACTTGGTCCTAGTTATATCAAAATCCGATTGGGGGTTCTCAAGTTATCGCGGTAACGAGCCCAAATCAGACATATTTAAGGCCCGGTGACCTTTGACCTTTGACCTTTCAGCTCCAAAATCTAATCAGTTCATTGGTGGCTCATAGTACATACTTGGTCCTAGTTACATCAAAATCCGATCGGGGGTTCTCAAGTTATCGCGGTAAAGAGATCCGGTAACGGACGGACGGACGGACGGACGGACGGACAACCCGAAAACATGATGCCTCCGGCAACGTCGTTGCGGAGGCATAAAAATGCATTTCTCTCACCAATCTACAAGGAACAGATCGTAAGTAAAATGCTGCTTACTACCACCTGGTTTGATATTTGTGTGCTTTACAACAATGACAATTCTTATTTTTAATTTTTTTCACTGTTATAAATAATGATTTTTTATTATTACCATATAATTATTATTATAATAACAAGTAACATCCTGATCATGATCATCATTATCATGATCATTATCATCATTATCATTATTATCATTATCATCATCACTACTATTATTATCATTATTAATTTGTTTTATTGTTACAAATATTGTAATTATTATTATTATTATAATTGTCATCATCATCATTAATTTTTCAGGGCTCCACACTGACTTTTTTTCCTACTTGCCCTTTGGGCAGGTGAAATTATCACTTTCAGATTTTTACTTGCCCGAATGAAAAAGTTACTTGCCCAGAAATAACAATAATAAAAAACGTTAAAAATGATTTCTCGCTAATTTTAAATTATAAGGCCTGTTTGTAGCATTGGATGTTTGTTATTTTATTTCTAGGTGTTACAATGGTGTGATGTACAATTTAAAAAGGCATAAAATTAAGTTCAATATGAAGAAAATAATGAAATTTAGTATACTGAACACAAAATTTAGACATATTTTGTTCATTGTTGTTAAGATTTTTGGACATATATTTATGTTTTGCTCATTTCATGATCAAAATTTACTTGTCCAATCGGGCAAGCAAATTTTAACATTTTCAGATTTAACTTGCCCAACATGAAATTTTACTTGCCCCGGGCAAGCGGGCAAGTGCTAGTGTCGAGCCTTGCTTTTATCATCATTACTATCATTACGATTGTTATCATTATTATTATAATTATTATTATTACTATGATTACTATTATCACTATTATTATCACTATTATGTTCAATATTGCTGTCACTATTATTATTATCATTATTATTATTATTATCATTATTTTTTATTATTATTATTATTATTATTATTACTATTATCATTATTCGCCTATCTCCTACGTTAACGCAAATCCACACAGTGGGCTTAATTTTGCCACAATAGAAATCTGAGTGTTAAGGTGAATGAAATCTATGTTAGAGAGAATATTGAACAATGGAAGAAGACAAATGATTACCCCTAACAAAGTAAATAGAGTTGTTGTAATTCTTATTCTTCATCTCCTTTTTGCTTTTACATGTATAATTGAAATACTGTACATACATACATGTATGTGCACTGACTCTAGTATTCACTGACAACAAATGTTCAAGTATTCAATGTCCTCTTAAAGGCAGTGACATGATTGGGAGAAAAAAAAATGCCACTAGAACCAAACTGGTTGAAAGATATACCACTGTATACACCAGTGTGAGTGTATCTCCTGTTTACTCAATAAGAATCAAGCATGAACACAACAGGACTTTATTTCTCTTGAGTCCCAAGAAAGCTACACAAGGCATACTAATGGAAGTACTTTTATGAGTCGACTTTTGACTACAAAATGTTCACAGTAGAATCCTTACATAGTTTACTTGATTCTAGAATAGCTTTACCCCAAGTTGAGGACTACCCCAATCATGTCATTTACCTTAATATTTGGTGTATGTTGTTTTCTGATGACTGTCATGACAATATCATACATTGTGGAAGACTGACAAAACTTTTTTGATCTACCAAAATTATACTTAGGCTTTGATAATAGTACAAACATATCCGTCCTGCATACTGAACTTTATCTGACTCATGTTGGGACAAACCCTGATTCCAACCGCTACGACAAATTCACCTACTCATCACCACACAATTACTGTATACAACATATATTTCACGTCCATATATTTTTGCGATTTTGCTCCAAGATGGGGAATTTGTTAGAGTATATTTTCGTGATTTGTTGTATTTGCATTCACTCTGTACAGAAATGTCAGGAAATAAAAATTTTCGG
This sequence comes from Eucidaris tribuloides, assembly GCA_001188425.1. Classification (NCBI taxonomy): domain Eukaryota; kingdom Metazoa; phylum Echinodermata; class Echinoidea; order Cidaroida; family Cidaridae; genus Eucidaris; species Eucidaris tribuloides. Next base: position 19,346 of record JZLH01S0233227.1, on the reverse strand, counting down.
GTTCAGTAAGTCGCAATATTCACGAAAATTACACCACCACGAAATATTCAGTGTATACAGTACATGTGCGACACTATGAAACCATGACACATGGTATAGACACTGCTAAATTCTGCTAACTGGAGCTCACATAGACACTAAATTGTTTCCTCATACGTACTTTGGTTTTAAGTGTTTATTTATTTAATTTCTTTTTATTTTTTTCTCCATTTTCTGTTTCATAGTTTATGTAGTTGGATGGAATAATGATGTCATCTACTCAGGGCTGCCACTCAAAATTTAGATTTCCCCCTACGCCGCATGCATATTTTCCCCTACACACACCACTTTTCCCCTACGAACCCACGTTTTCCCTAAGAAAATTAACTTTTTCCTTACGAAGGTGTGTTTTCCCTACAAAATAACCTTAGTAAACGCAAAATATTGATCACGATTTCTTCGCCGGAGATGGACAAAATGGACGAAAATATAGGAAATCCACTGAGAATTCCAAGAATATTTCTGAAAATTGTCAAAACCCCCTACATCCCCAACAAATCATCAAAAACCCCTATGTTTCCACTACGGAAGGTCATTTTCCCTGTAGGTATCCCCTACAACCTACGCAAGGCCAAAATCCCCTACGGTAGGGGATTTCCCCTAAGAGTGGCAGCCTTGCATCTACTCCAATGGCGGATAAGGTGGGAGGACTGAATTGGTCATGCATCCTGGCCCCACCCCTGTACCCCCAATGTTGCTAAATCATACACAGTTAGAGCATAACAGTCATTGAACTATTAAAATGTGCACTCATCAACCCCAAAAGTGACGATTATCATGCATTACGTCTACAGAAAACCTTTTTCGTCACTGTTTCAGTTTCACATCATGTTTATCATAAAATGCTAGTTTCTTATCCACACAAACTTCCTTTTGCACTCCAAATAATCTTAAAAAAAAATAATTTAGTTACAGTATGCCTACAATGAGATTCTACTCATTATGTTTCAATGCTTTGATCATTATCCTGCACATACTATTAAACAATTTCTTCTTTACTGCCAATACGTAAAGCTTTATTTACCAATCACACACATAAACAAGCTTGTATCACTTCTATTTTTGTAATATCACAATATAAGCCCTCACACAAGATTAAAGAGGATCAGAAATATAAACTAGCAAAATTCCAAACACAAGAAAGAAAGAACACATGCCCAGTGGCATAACAAGCCAAATAATTTGGGGATCAGAAACGAACATACACATATAAATATATCAATATAAGCCTCTCTGTACCATTATCAAATTTCATTGGGAAGGGGGGGGGGGTCAAGTGCCCCACAAACTGATGCCAGTGCACACGCCTAAAAGAGTCTACAAGCACTTTAGATGACTTTCTTGTACAGTCAGTGAAGTCCCCACAGCTGGCGTTTATCCAGTATAAATTTCCTGTTTACAAGAGCGTTGACTGTAAAAGGGCACCCATATGCCAACAAGACCTTGGTTTATTCAGTGATTTTCTTTTTACATCTTCCCGTCTTCTGCATTTGATCCCTCTGCAGAGAGAGGGGTGTGGTTAAAATACCCTCCTACATCCATTTCCTAGAAAATTACTGCCCCAGAGAGATTGTACTGGTCAAGCACAGTTTGTGGGAAGCCTTAAGGCAGGGCATTTCTTTTGCATGCCTAAAACTGACACTGTGTGTACTACATAGCCTACATGTACACTGGTATATAGAAGAAAATACCATCAAAGAACCTTAAGCAAAGTATATTAAGGGCTAGAAACTTATAGTTTTAGTATAATTACAGTGACTGTTAGACTTAGATTTGAATTATTGTCTCGTAGACCAAAACAAAATCTTAACATAGAGCATACACTTAACATCAAACAGTGTTTTGCACATTTTTCAATTTCTACATAATTACTAATCTTCAGATTTCAGACACATCCTTCATACATAGCCTAAGGGTATGAGTAATGTTTTGCTGTGCTGCAGGAAAGGTGCAAATGAGAGTTCCTGCCTTAAAACATGTGTGCCCCAAGAGACATACCATTTCTTGTCTATTTTCTAGAAACTCACTGCGAAGGTTTGTGGTTTTAAATCAAGTGATTAAACTTGTTAATTCATAGATTTTTAAAAAATTCATTCATATAAATAAACAACAAAGAAATAAATAATAATTTGGTCATGTGATGAAAGGTGGAAATAAATCATGAAAAGCAAGATTTGATTTTTTTTTCTTTCATTTTCTTTTTTGGTAATTAAAAAAAGCAAGTGTTTCAAATCATGGATTGGTTCAAATCTATAATATGAACCCCTTTTCACACTAACGGGGGCAACATTTGGGTTGACGATTTCAACAAAAGCCCTAAAACGAATACAAACAAAAACCACCCAATTCAAATTAAGAACCAATATAAATTAAACAAATCGGGCAAAAGAATCTTTGCTTATTGCCCAAGATAATGTAACTTGTACTGGTCAAGGGTGACTGGTCAAGGAATGCTTACACTTGCTGGATAAGACATGTCCTCCATCCTTCATTTCCTGCAAAATCTCTGCCCAACACTGTCTCTCAAAAGTAGTTTCTACAGTGCTTACACATCTTACATGATAAAAGACACACACACATCCTTGCCAATTTTGTTACAAACTCCCTACCCCATATAATTGTAGTGGATCAAGTGTGGTTTACAAATCTTGTACGACACACCCTCCCCTAATGTCTTTCTTCTAGAAAGCCACAACCCAAGACTGATTGTCACAGTCAAGAGTGGTTGCAAAATAACTGTGCTACTGCATGACATAGCTTTTCTTTTCACCTTCATGCCTGCAGTTGTGCTCAAGGTTGTTGTTTTTTCTTGTTTCACAAGTATAAGTGTACGGGTAGCTTAAAGGGAAAGACATGATCAAGAGCACCATTTATGCTTCATAAACTAGCAATAGTAGTAGTAGCAGAGGTAGTAATGTTGTAGTAGTTAGAGTAGAAGTAGTAGTAGAAGTAGTACTCCTAGTGATAGCAGTAGTACTGGTAAAAACTTATAGTAGTAAAAGTAATAGAAGTAGAGGTGATAGTAGTAGTAACAGTAGTAGTAGTGGTAGTAATAGTAGAAGTAGCAACAGCAGAAGTAGTAGTAGTAGTAGTAGTAGTAGTAGTAGTAGTAGAAGTAGTAAGTAGTAGTAGTAGTAGTAGTAGTAGTAGTAGTAGTAGTAGTAGTAGTAGTAGTTGTAGTAGTAGTAGTAGTAGTAGTGGTTATATAGTAGTAGTTAGTAATACTGTAGTAATGTCTCATGTAAATGGGTATGATTATTTTAATTATCGTTGTAAAGCCGCGTTTACACTATGTTCCCGGCGGCCACGGCAACCACGTTTCAGGCCACCGTGGACTAAACGGGATGGACGTGAGACCACAAGGAAAGACCCGCTACGGATCACCTCCAAGTGCTGTTACGACCTATAACGTACTGTCGAGTTTTATTGCGTTCCCCTCGTTTTCCTACGGCCTATTAGGTTTCTCATCCTCACCGTGACTACCGTGGCATTCTATTTTACTGTTAAAAAATCTGGTCCGGCATCCACGGCAGCACGGACTGTCACGTTTGCCCAGCCCGTCCTCCCGCGTGGTCTCACGTCCATACCGTTTTGTCCACGGTGGCCTGAAACGTGGTTGCCGTGGCCGCCGGGAACATAGTGTAAACGAGCCTTAAGGAGTGGAGAAAGGGGGAGGGGCATGAATTGCATCATGTAGTCATCCAGTATTTCATCCCCTACCTGTGCCACGTCTTGAAGGCATTGGTGGCCCTCTTGAACAGGTATCCCTCCATGTTGACTGGCATTTTGGTGGGGTCAAAGGTCACATTCCAGAAGGATTCCTACGGCAAAAAAATCACAATGATGAAAATTGACAGTGTGCATGAATAATATTATCATACAGTATTCCCTCAAACATATATGATACTTCAGGTATATGTAATTCTTAAGGTTTTGATGGACGTATCATTTTGTTAATTTTTCTTAATGAAATTGCCTGCAAATTATTGTAGCTTGCCTTTAATGATTTTTGTGTAAAAATTTATTTATTTATACTCTCATGTCAAATATAACAAATAATTCCGAAGAAAAATTAGTCTCCTTTCTGCTTTCAAGCAGAGTTTTCGTAAGTTTACGTAAGTTTATATCTGATATTGCACGGAAATACTCTAACCTACACATAGTTCTAATCTCTGTGACTCTGTCAAACTATAATCAGAATTTCCCTTTCTAAAAATTCTACCCACATGGTGCAATATTCTTACTTTATCTACTCAGTCCAAGATTATTGTCTGAGAAGAAGTTTCTTCTTCCAAATTATTTGTTCTTCTACAATATAATGCCATAATTAGAGTTAAAAAAAACTTAATCTCCCTTAATCCTCTACTAGGGAGTATGTATGTTGATTAGAATTCTTTGTATACAATTTATTTATAACTTGTTTAAGACATAAATAAAGAACTTACAATCACAATATCTTACCATCTTTTGAACTAGAGAATGTCTTTCCTCCATCTGTCTCTTTTCTGTGTTAGCTTTGGTGTTGAGGTCTTGTAACTGGAATGAAAGAAAGGCAGGAAAAATGCAAATGTGTTAAACAACAGTGACAGGAGCACTGATAATAGGGTTGGAAAGTATTGTCTGAGTGGGACAATATATTGGCTTGAACCTTGGCTTGAACCTGGCTATATACTTCAAATTATCATAACAAAATAATAATAATAATACTCCGATCTTATAGAGAGCAACACATCATGAGATCAGTCTCTATGCAGTTGGTAAATGGTTCTGATTACTGGGAAACAGTTCTAACCCCGCACAAAAATGTTTGCATTTTCCACGTCATGGACAGTATTCCTAGCTGAGCTGCCCGGAGGAGGCACATCAAGCCAGACAAACTAAGACATTCTCACCCTACCAGGTACCCATTTATAGTCCTGGTGTCAAAATCGGGTGCTTATGTCTAGCCCTGCTACTGTTACTATACTACTACTGCTACTACAATTACATGTACTTAACACACAAAATCTTCATGCTGATAGCTGAAGAAGCCATATTACACTTCAAAATAATATTCAGTACGCTGATTTCAAGTAAAATATATGAAACAATAATCATTTGCAGTTTTTCTGGTTTTACAGAAAACATCACACAAATGAATGAAACCAGTCTGCTCATTAAGGGTTGAGCATCAAGCTACTCTTCTTTTAAAAGGAAATACAAAAAAAATCCAGTTTCAGTCTTATATGTTGAATAACTTCCTGGCATTAGAGTATTCAAAGGCAGCTTTATAAGGAAGTCTGTATGGTTGCAATTGCAGAAATCGAGTTGCACTTCACATATACAAAAAATGAGTGAAATCTACATCATTACTGAACATGATGTATAAATAATCGTGCTGTGTGTGTGTGTGTGTGTGTGTGTGTGTGTGTGTGTGTGTGTGTGTGTGTGTGTGTGTGTGTGTGTGTGTGTGTGTGTGTGTGTGTGTGTGTGTGTGTATGTTTGTGTGTGCATATTGCATGGTACTGCACATGTTCATGCATCAGTGCTGGTATTATATCTGCATGGTAACATCATATCTTTAAGCTATCATGATAATAAGACATAGTAGAAGTATGTGATAAAATGCTCAGTGTTTTGTTGGTAACAATTTTATATGAAAACATGTATTTCAAGCATCAATATGTCTAACCATATCAAATTGTTGGAAAAAAAAATCAGTCTCTGAATTGTCTGTAATAATGTAAATAGTGAATGCTTGACATATTCATGTGTTAATCATTCCACTCATATTCTACACATTGTTATTGTCCTTTTCAACAATAAGGTTAAATAGACTCAATAATTATGATTGTTTAGTTTAGTTGTATAATTGGTAATTGTCCACCCTAGCAAAACGGGGTTAAAAAAATGCTCTCTAATCATTTTTTTTTACTAAATATCAACTTCCATCTTCTTTATGTATCAATGCACATGTAAGAAAAAAATATGATCATGCAGGATTATGATTAGTTAAGCCAAATCCTATCACATTACATTCCAATGGAAATAAATACAAGTGAGAAACAGTTAACACTCACACAATGTTGAAAGGAAAGCTGACATGTACAGTAAGGGTCAAGCTAAGCTTTCCATGTAAATTCATGTGAATATTTGTACGTGTATCTATGCATATAATATTCATATTTATGCCAATAAGAAAATGAGCCTACAGTAGGGGAATATGTGGCCAATCTACGCAGTTTTTAGGATATGAAAAGAAAATAAATTCTATCTATTACACTGTACACGCATTATTGTGATTGTTATTATTGTTTTTATATTTTATCTAAAGAAGCAGCAGCAGAAGCCAACAGTAGTAAGTAAGTAGTAGTAGTAGTAGTAGTAGTAGTAGTAGTAGTAGTAGTAGTAGTAGTAGTAGTAATAGTAGTAGTAAGTTACATAGTAGTAGTAGTAGTAGTAGTAGTAGTAGTAGTAGTAGTAGTAGTAGTAGTAGTAGTAGTAGTAGTAGTAGTAGTAGTAGTAGTAGTAGTAGTAGTAGTAGTGGTAGTAGTAGTAGTAGTGGTGGTAGTAGTAATAGTAGTTAAAGTAGGAGTAGTAATAGTAGTAGTAGTATGGTAATAGTAGTACTGTAGTAGTAGTAGTAATAGTAATAGTAATAGAACTAGTAGTAATAGTTAGTCGTAGTAGTACATGTAGGAATAATAGTAGTAATTATATGTTGTTTTTCACAGGAAAGAAGTGGGCAAGGAAGGGCTCTTTCAAAATGTGGTTGTTTAGAGCCACCCCCCCCCACTAAAAAAATGAAAAAAATCCATAGTATCTTATGCCATTGTCAGATTTACCCATCTTCATAAGACGTGACAGTTGCAATGAATGTTATTGCTCGTACTGTATTTTTCCCCATGCAGGTCATGCAGCTATGTAGAGTTTGTAAATCCAGGTATTTGACCTGGGGAAATGTTTAGTACCCTGGTAAACTTTATAAACCTCAGCTGAAGGCCACGATCACCCTTCTGCTAGTACCTCTAGCTAAAAAGGCAAATTGAGGTGTAACAAACTTTATTTAGTCAGGTCATGCACAAGAAAGAAAACTGCAGAGAAATGTTTCAAGTTGTCAAGAACTTTTCTCAAAAAGTTCTGCATTTCAATTGTTTTTGCAATGTCTTTCAGAATAACTTGTCAATGTCTTTAAGGTAGTTACACACTGCATGACAAGATGGTTGTAGCAGAGACTAAACAATGTTTGGTGCATGTAAAGCAATCATTGCATTATGTGTTAGCCTGTACAGCCAAATGCCTGGAGAGTATAGAGCATTCCAGTGTACATGTACATGTATATTTAAGGCACAGATGATATGCTGATAATTTCCAACAGATGACCATCTCAAAATCCAGATACGACAGAGTTTTTTCTAAATCTCTCCTAAGAACATATATCTATATTTCCGGCCAAATATATATTTTTGTGCAGATTCCATGATACACACAGAACGTTCAGAGATTATGTGATTTAACGATGTGAATCTTTTCTAATTTGAGAGATTGGGATTATATCACGGCCTTGAAAAACTTGCATGCTCATAATTAAGGAAAAGAAGACATACAATTGCAGAAGATTCTGATAAACATATCCAAATTTGGCAGAAAACTTTATTCTTACCAACATTTTGGCTCTCCACTTGTGATATTCCAATCAGTGAGTTCCAACTCTTTATAACAGAGAAGGTCATATATGCTATTCATAGAATATGCAACTTCTACAGCACCACTGTATGCAAGCACCATTACGTACACAATGCATCAGATAACTACATTATAGTTTTGATAATCACTGAAGTATCTTTAAAACAATTACTGTACACATGTATGTGAAATAAATTGAATCTCTATACCCTTTTCCCTGAAGTAGCAATAATTATTCTAAATGTAAAGAAACAAAATTCTACAAAATTCTATCAACATAATGAAACATATACCGGTACCTTACTACTCCAACGACAGCAACACCATCGACGCCACAAACAACAACAACAACACATTCTTCTACGATAGGCAACACAAATTTTTGCTAGAAGTTCCCCTTTCTAGTGTAAAACTGACTATAATTATAGGTTGTGTGTTGTAGTGTGTACATGTAGCATTCATTCCCCAGTATCTTTATAGAGCACTAACTTTAACCCCTACAACTTGAAATTGAGATATTTTGGCTGACATTTAATATGCCCCTTGTTTAAGAAGATTATGTCTTATGCACTGGGCAGATACATTATAATTGACATACATGTACACTAATACATACAGCGCTGTTAATTTGCAAAAGTCTGATCCCATCAATATGTCATAGATCGTATGTTGATGATTCACAAATAGAGGGAGATTATGAACATTTTTGACATTTTATTTTTAGAGTTTGATAACAATCTGTTTTGGTTTTCAATTAGGGAGGGTTGTGGCTCCAAGAAATTTTCATTATCTTTGTTAATAATTAATACTTTTACATAGAACATTTTAGAAGTTTAATAATTAACACTTTCCTCCGGTCTTGATATCAATCATTTGGATAAATTTGTATATTTATTTCTGTGGTTTGATTTGTGGCCAAATTTGACTTATATCATGATGATCATCATTTCTTGTTTACATGCTAAAGCCTAATGAATCACTTTGAGTGTCGGAAACACACAACCTACATCTACATGTAGTGCTGCATAGTACAACATTTCAATAACAGTCTATGTAAAATAACAATTTTATCATCATTACTATTATTATTCTCATCAAGGTTTGTTTAATTATTTTGTTTTGTTTCTATAACCGTAACTGTAAGCGCTTAGATATATAGTAGTTATGAAAGCACTATAAAAATAGAAGTTACATTATCATAACAATTATCATGATTAATATTATTATTATTATTATTAATATTATCATTATTATTAATATTATTATCATTATTATTATTATTAATATTATCACTATTATCATCATCATCATTATCATTATCATTTTCATTATCATTATCATTATCATTATCATTATTATTATTATTATTATTACTATTATCATTAATATTATCATTATTACTATTATCATTAATATTATTATTATTATTATTATTATTATCATTACTATTATCATTAATATTATCATTATTATTATTATCATTATTATTATTATTATTATTATCATTATTATCATTAATTTAAAAGTACCGAATAATTCAACAAAATGGTAAATAATTCTAAATTAAAAACTGGGCACAATTTCAAATCAAAGATAAGTAAGAAATAATCTGAGATCCATTGGAAAGGAAGGTCTACGTCTCTGACATATTTTTTACTTAGTTGCACAGTTACACGTCCCCTTTTCTTCTACTGTAAATTACCATACAAACAAAAACAAAGTTCAATTGGCTAAGACAGAAAAGGAACGTCTACCTTCTTTGGCAAATGTTTGAGTCAGTTGTATAAATGTTCAATTTTCTTCTACCATACAAACAAAAACCACGAATTATCAGAAAATCCACTTCACCAATAAAGATAATCTTCACTTGTACTTGTAGCTAGTTGGAGATACATCAAGATCTCTTCACTGCATCCTACCCCCTTTTCCTCACAACAGGTGTCCAATCCCCCAGGGCTCGATCTTGTCTTCCTGACAAGGTCGACCAACTTTATTATAGTTATGTTCAGACTTGCAGAACAGTCGGAGAAATTCTGTTATTGACCAGCAATTAAAATTCAAGAAGATATTATCTCTACTCCGGACCCTGTGTCCACACGACGGAATCACGAGAGAAACTCCGACCAGTTTAGTACGGCCTTCGCGGGGATCATCGCGGGGGGTCAGAGTAACTTCGGAAGTGCTTACGAAACCTTTTAAGCTAACTACGGAAAATTAAACATAAGGTCATAGATACTCCAGAGGACAGCTGCTCGCTACTCGTATTCGCGTCCCGCACGGGGCAATTTACTCGGACCGGCTAGTCGGAAGTAGCGAGAAACTCCTGGAAAAAACCAGGAGTATCTTGTCGGGGGAACTCGGAGGAACTTACTCCGACCTCTGTCCAGACGGGCACTACTCCGACATTTCCTCCGACCTCTACTCCGACTGGGCTTCCTCCGACCCTTACTCCGACCTTACTCCGACCGAAACAGCCTGCGTCTGAACGCGGCTTATGTCTGCCAGCAAGAAATTATGATTTGCACCAATTATGTGTATTTCCAGTCACTTGTGGCAGTGTAGGATCTTTCTGTAGCTTTGGATTTTGTATTTACAATTATGGCAAATGGTTCCCAGCATTTTAGTCTATTGTTTGTAAACTGTTTTGCTTTAAACTGTATTGCATGAATGAACATAATATACATTATAGATTTTACAAAATACAGGTTTAATTTTCTGTATATATACATAACAAAATATTTCCATTAGGCAAAACAAACATATAATTCATATAATGTTGAAAAATACACAGATCTGTATCTTAAGCACACAGCTGGGTTCTCCCTTAATTTTTCCCTGATGGAATTTTCAGCATCATTATTTTGATATATTTCTCGTAAGAATTTGAAACGTCTTCAGTTGCATAAAAGATCGACTACATTTTGGGTGGCAATTGAAATTTCCTGATTTTTCTCTGATTTGAGTGGGTTTTTCCCCTCAAATTCCCTGATTTAACCTAACCAGGAAAAGGGGGGAAGCAATTTTCTAGGTTTTCCCCCACAGCTAGGAACTCTGTAGAGATAAGAGCAGAAAAGGGGGCCTCCAAAATTTGACAAGACACAAAACATTGAGATGACGGTTTGAAGGATAGAGAAAGAGGCACAGGAGGAGCGAGTAATAATATGGAAGCCAGCTGAGAGGGTAATGTAGGAAAGGATGATTGTGATTTTCATTTAGACATTGATATCAATCATATCAGACATCTAAACAATACAAGTAAAAATGAGTGAGTAGACATACATGTCTGTCAATCTGCCATTCAGAAAACAACAATGTGCCCTCCAATTGCAGATTAGTAATTTGTTTTGTTGGTGCTGCATTAAGCGCGTTGAAGGCAACTTTGATAGTGCGCTCAAAGACAGAAAATATAATTAAAATGTTGACAACAGCATATTGATTGATATTTTTTAACACAAGCAGGGGGTCCTATAGTGTACATTTGTCAGCACATATAATTGTTCATATATTTGTTGATATTTATTTATTCATGTATCTATTTATTCTATTCATTTATTCATTCACTTATTTATTTCATTCCTTCATTTATCTATTTATTTTACTTATTTAGCTATTTATTTATTCATTTATTTATCTTTTTATTTAGTTATATATGCTATTTATTGGTGATCCGCGTAAACAAGGTCACCATAGATTTCGTCAGAATCTTTCTTTTTCTTCTTTATTCATGTTTCTTTCTCGACATTTCTTGTGTTCACGATATCTCATTAACGCCATCATCAATCATCTTGTAACTTAACATAGTTATGTCACGTGTCAACACCTCAACACACAATTTTTGTCAGTGTGGTCACTTGCCCGTGACGTCATCTATGACGTCATTAGTAAAAAAGCTAGAGTTAACCTATATTTGCAATATCTCGAGCCGGCGGTCGAATAAAACAACCAAACTTGGCAAGGGTCAAGTTCAGGTCATGGGTCATCTTTTGGTCCAAACGATGTGCGCGCGCACGTCTTCACATGCGTGTACGG
>JZLH01S0233226.1:3964-14383 GCA_001188425.1 Eucidaris tribuloides | reverse complement strand
TCGCAATACATTGCAGGCGGCCATTCATAATACAGATATAAGGCCTGGCCTGTATATCTGCTATTATGAATGGCGGTATTGCAATGAGGAAGAGATGAGCAGTAATTTATAGCCTGGAAAACCGGCTAAGAGATAAATGTCTCCATGTATATTGTTTTTTGGTTTGTGTGAACTAATCTCCAAATATCGATCAATTTGTAATCTTTAATCAATCAGCTTTAATAACCATTTTTTCGGCTTATAAGGAAAAGATACACCTTGTGTGTCTAGTTGTGGATTTGAAAGCAGTTCCAGTCTCCACCAAATATTAATTCAACTGCGAAGTGTCTAAGTTCTTAATCCATCCGATTAGATTTTTGTAAAATGTATCTTTATCAGATGCATAAGTTGGAGCATAAACATTTATAATACAGAACATACGTTGCCCAGCACAAAACTTTAGGGCCAGTGCTCTGCCATCACCTTTGGCTGTAACTGATGAAATATCTATTAAATTTCGTGAATTTATAGCAACGCCTTTAGAATGGTTTAGTACCATGACCAAAGAAACACAGACCTTTCCATTCTGCTTTAATAACACACTCGATATCTTTTGTCCAAAAAAGTTTCTGAAAAACGAATTAAAAAGTCAATTTAAAATTTCGTACGTTTTCGTTTTTCAGACGAAATCGATAGATGGCGCAGTGTGACTTAGCGTTTAGCAAGGCATTCGATACTCTGGATCACATAATAATTTTATCAAAACTGCAGCATTTATGTTGTCAGGGGATTCCACGTCAATTGTTCTCTAGTTACTTGTCTAATCGTAAACATACATTTTACGAAAATATAAATTCTGAAATATTATCTGTAAAATATGGTGTTCCCCAGGGATCCATATTGGGCCCATTGTTATTTTTATTACATGAATGATATTAGTAGTATCAAATTTACTCCATTTGTATACTTTTCGCCAGACGACACTAATGTATTTCTGTCTTGATGCGAATTGTACCACTCTCGTTAATACTTTAAATCCCCAATCTACTTAAAATATCTACTTGGTTTAAAAGTAACATTGCTGAAGTTAAATTTACTGCAAACACAACTTCATTCACTTTAAGCACGTAAGAAACGCAACCTATTACCCAGCAGTTCCAAATTTGAAATTGATATATCATCCTGGAAATGAAAACACACACTAAATCTTAGGCGTAGTTATCAACGAAAATTTAAATTGGTCCATCACATTGAAATAACAACACGTTTGTTGAAATATTGATGTACTGTTCTAAACTAAAGTGTTATTTATCAAATAAAACTTTATTCATGTAAACACTTTGATTTTTACCACATATTTCGAACTGCAACCTAGTCTGGGCCACTTCAAGAACCAGCACCCGACCTCTCCTCCTTTTACAAAAAAAAAGCAATTCGAATATGAAGCGGTGCTAGTTACAGAGATCATTCAGATCCTCTATTTACTCGATTCAAAACTCTTAAAATCAACGAATCCACTTTTCTACAAACTGCCCTCTTTATGTTTCGATAAAAAACCTACTCCTGCCCCCGTCACATTATTACTATGTCAGAACAAACCAAAACAGTCATACCCCACCTGACGAGCGGCCAATTTCATTTAACATAACACTAGCCACAAGTCTATTCAGACCAGGGGCGGCGGAACCGGGGGGCAGGGGCACTTGCCCCCAAAAAATCGGATAGGAAAAAACGCCTTTATTTCACAATGAAGTGTTGCCCTTTGTGAAATGACACTTTTTTAATTTACCCAATTGTATGTCAATGAGAGCGATTTCCTTTCATTATTATGTTATTATTTTCTTCATGTTTCATTCATTTTCTTGTCTTGTTTTCGTGCGTAACTATGTTTTCAGTACAGAGAAGACATCATTGGGTAAATTATGTTCATGAACATTTGGTGACTGAAAAAGGGCATTGCTCTTATCGTAATGCCCTCATTGAGTAGCAAAATTAGGCCCTCCTACTGTTTGCCCCACTCCCCTCCCCCCTTCACTAAAGGCAAATAATGATCTTTTTCTAAGTTAACGTGCCTTCTTTTGTTTGTACCCATACTGAGTGAAGTGGAATCTATTTGAAATAGCACATTCGTCACTGAAGGTAATTTCTTTCATTTTTGTTATTGTTTTGTTTCTATGTATTTTTGCCCCTGACGCACATCGTAGATTAAGAGAATACTTCTAACGTAGAGGCACATTATGTGCCTAAAAATGGCATTTGGCTTCTCACCTTAGTGCCCTCTGGGGTGGCAAAAATCTTGGCCCTCTCCATCTTTTTTCCTTGAAAACATAACTCTATTTGTATGTGCTCTTCAAGCGATAAAAAAGAGTCTTTCATGAGGGAACTTTCCGACCAGTAGCGTAACTACGGGGGGGGGGCCCACAGCAGGGGGAACGTGCCCCCCCCCATCGGTAGGCCCAAAAAAAAAACGAAAGAAGAAAGAAGAACGAAAAAAGAAAAAGAAAACTGGGGCGATCCGAGCTAGAATACCTTTAAGATAGATACTACGTTTCTCATTCTTATCATTTAAAATTTCTGCCTTATTCAATAATTTGGTCTGATTGTTTATTCAATGAGGCATCACAGGTTTGCTGCACAACGTGTATAATTGGGCAGTCCCAATTCTATTTATGAATGGCAGAGACGCTATGCACGTTTAGTTAGAACTTTTAGGCCTATTTATATTTCACGAAATGTTCACATGACCGTAAGTTACTCTTATCCCGATTATGTAGTGAGTTGAAATCAGATTCGCGCTAAGGTAATTGTACTCTTGTGGCCGTTTCATAATTCTAATTTGTTTCAAATCTTTTGAAGAGTGTACGATAATATGTATCGTTATATTGGACATGCTTTGCTTATTAATCGCGGAAATGTTTCGGAAAAGGCTATAGATTCAGATATTTCTTTTGTCATCTTTGTGAGCATATTGTTTTACTCTTGCTGGCCGTTTCATAATTACTCTAAATGTTGTTGTCAAATTTTTGAAGAGTGTACGATATATCATTAAATTAGATTGAAAAAATTATATATACATTGCTGACGATTTTGAACGGTAGTTGGTAAAAGTTTCAGGGCTATTCCACGAACTCCATAGTAACTTAACTTGATAAAAGCACTTTCATGATTTATTGTTATCGAACGCTTTGACAAATCAATAAACAATACAATAGCAAATAAATCATTTCAAAAGCATCAATTATTTCATTGGTAAGTTGAAGTAAAGACAAAGCGAGTGGAGTGGTTTTTTCGAAATCCAAATTGATTCTTAAAGAGAGAATTATTGTTTTCAGAGGGGTATTTATATGTCCTATCATAAATAATACGTTTCTAAAATTTTTGAAAAAAAACTGAAAAGAATTGAAATTGCCGATAATTATTGATTTGCTCTTTTCCACCACCTTTAAATGGATAATGTCGCATAGTCATTAAGCGACCACTATTCATAAGGACATGGTTCATAAGGACCGTTATCATAACGTGTAATTTCTATACCTGAAGGGGTCGCTATTCATAAAGCGAAATAGGGGTCATTATTCATTAAACTCATAAGGACCATTATTCATTAGGGATTGCTATTCATAATATAAGAGAGGGTCGCTATCTAATCGAAGAAAGGGTCATACTTATAAGGACCACTATTTTATAAGTCGTCATGAAGGTCATTTACATAATAAGTCATAAAGGTTCGGCTATTCATAATACAAAATCGGGGTCGTAAATCATAAGCGTGCTACTCATAATTGAAAAAACGTGCTGGTCGCTATCATAATAGAAGAAGAAGGGTCAGTATTCACAAAGATCAGATTCTATAAGGGTGGTTATTCATAATCGAAAAAAGTGGTCGCTATTCATATCCGAAAATCAGGGTCACTATTCATACAAATGGCAATAATTCATAAGGATCGCTATCAAATCGAGAAGAGGGTCCATATTCATAATCATAAAAAGAGGTGCTATTTCATAATCGAAGAGAGGGTCGCTATTCATAATCAAAAGACGAGGTCGCTATTCATAATCAAGAGGGTCGCCTATTATATGTATGGAAGGGTCGTTATTCATAATCATAAGATGCCGTCGCTATTCATAATCGAATAATCAGCGTCACTATTCATAAAGTCAATATTCTATAAGGATCGCTATCATAATGCGAAGAAGAGGGTCACATTCATAAAGGTCAATATTCATAAGGATGTGCTATTCATAATCGAAGAGAGGTCGCTATTCATAATCAAAAAGGCGGTCGCTATTATAATCAAAGAAGAGGTCGCTTATTCGATAATGTATGGGAGGGTCGTTATTCATAATCATAAAGAGTGTCGCCTATTCATATCGAAAAAGAGGTTCGTCTTCATAATCGAATGAAAGGCGTCGTATTCATAATCAAAGAAAAGGGTTGCTATCATAATCAAGAAGAGGGTCGCTATTCATAATCGAATTAAGAGGTTCGCCATTCATAATCGCAATAAGAGGGTCTCTATTCATTAATGTATGGGAACGTTGTCGTTATCATATCATAAAAGAGGGTCGTTCATTCATAATCAAAGAAAAGGGTCGCTATTCTAATCAAAGAACGAGGGTCGCATTCATAATCTGAATAAAGAGGTTCGCTATTCATAACGAATAGAGGGTCTCTTATTCATAAGGTATGGGCAAGGGCGTTATCTCATAATCATAAAAGAGGGTCGCTATTACATAATGAAATAGAGGTTCGCTTTTTATAATCGAATAAGAGGGTCGCTATTCATAGTCAAAAGAATAAGTGTCGCCTAATCATAATCAAAGAAGAGGGTCGTATTCATAATCAAAGAAGATGGTCTTTATTATAATGACATAAGAGGGGTAGCTAGTATAATCAAATAAGAGGGTCGCTAGTCATAATGAAAGAAGAGGTCGCTAGTCACTAATGAAAGAAGAGGGTCGCTAGTCATAATGAAAGAAGAGGGTCGCTAGTCATAATCAAAGAAGAGGGGCTTATTTCATAATTAAATAAGAGCGGTCGCTATTCATAATCAAATAAGAGGGTCGCTATTCATAATCAAATAAGAGGGGTCGCTAGTCATAATCAAAGAAGAGGGTCGCTAGCATAATCGAAGAAGAGGCGTCGCTATTCATAATCAAAGGAGAGGTGCGCTAGTTCATAATCGAAGAAGAGGGTCGCTTTCATAATCAAAGAAGAGGGTTCGCATTCATAATCAAAGAAAGAGGTTCATTGTCCTATAATGACATAAGAGGTCGCTAGTCATGAATCAAATAAGAGGTCGCTTAGTCACAATAAAGAAAGAGGGTCGCTATTCTACTATATGGGAAGTTCGTTATTCATAATCATAAAAGAGGGTCGCTATTCATAATCGAAAAAGAGGTTCGCTTTATCATAATCGAATAAGAGGGTCGACTATTCGATAATCAAAGAAAAGGTCGCTATTCATAAATCAAGAAGAGGAGTCGCTAGTCATAATCAAAAAAGAGGTTCGCTATTCATAATTAGATAAATATAACTAATATTCCTTTCTCTGAATTAGAAAATAGGTTACTACACATGTACTCACGTAGATTTTAAATTTGTCTGAAAACTGTAATTCACAATGATGGATGCCCGAATATTAATTTGTCAATGTATTTAAACCTGCATGTATTAATTTCAAGTTTCTTCCATATTCAACACTAAGCACAATAATTCCATTCTGCAGCATGGAGAACTGTCCATTCTGGCCTTCCATTCGTGCACCATGGAGAAGTATTATAGCATAATCAAACCAATAATCAGAGTGGTCTTGATTTATGATTAATGATTTTCCTTCAACAAATTAATCATCTACAACATTATAACCATGTGGAAAATGGTACATTTCGGCGGTCGGCGTACTCACTTTTCACTACTTGTGGTAGATTTTCTACAAAACAACAGTCTAATGATAAAACAAATATAATAGCTTTATTACAACAAGTACCTGTCACATATAAAATAGCTTCTAAAAGGTAAATAACACTATTTCAAGGATTGTCAACTATCGGTGTCACAAACTCATGGTACGTCACGTAATCACGTACATTATTATTGAAATTTGGCTACGAGGACCTTGATACATTTATCCAAAAGTAAAAACAAAAAATTAATTTATCCTGGAATTTCAAAGCATTATCGCAAACACCTACCCCCTAGACCCCCCCCCTCCCCGCGCAACATTCCCTCATCCAAAAGGAAGATGCGAACCAAAGAACTAATATGGTGGGAGGGGGAATATGGATTCAATTTGTCTGACACGTGTTGTCACACAAATCCCTTTTCTTCCTCCCGAGGAAAGGACTTTGGTTGGTGAATAAAATCTCATTTGTAGGATTAGACATCGGTCTTTGTTATTTAGGCACTTTGATGAAGTGCCTTTTAATATGTGGGGAGTAAGCGTGGGATTCTGTTTTCACCCATTCCCTTTTTTATAACATTTGAAATTGCGACCCTCTCATTCCATTATGAATTTCGACCTTCTTCGAGTAAATAACCGACCCTATTTTTTTCATTGATGGTTTGCGACTTTTTGTCGCATTATTAATAAACTATTTTCTTCGATTATGAAAAGCGACCCTATTGTCCCATTATAACCTTGCAACCCTATTTTTCAGTTATGAATAGCGCCTTTTCTTCAATAATGACTAGCACACCCTCTTCATTCTATCATGAAAAGCGGACCTCGTTCTTGATTATGAATAACGACCCTCTTCTTAGTTATGACTAGCGACCCTCTATTTGATTATGAATAGCGACCCTCTTATTTGATTAAGAATAGCGACCCCTCTTTTATGAATTATGAATAACGACCCTCTTCATTGATTATGACTAGCGACCTTTGATTATGAATAACGACCCTCATTCTTTCATTTATGAATAGCGACCCTCAGTTATGATTATGATAAAACGACCTATCTCTTTGATTATGAATACCGACCCACATTTATGATTATGAATACGACCCTTGCCATGCCATTATGAATAGCGACCCTCTTTTATATTCATGAATAACGACCCTTCCCAAACATTATGAATAGTTACCCTCTCTTTGATTTATGAACGAACGACCCTCTTCTTTGATTTCATGAATTAGCGACCCTCTTTTTATGATTTATGATACACGACCCTTCCAAACTTATACTACGAAATAGCCGACCCTCTTCTTTGATATTAAGAATAAGCGATACTCTTGCTTTGATTTATGAATAAGCGAACCCTCTATTCATGATTTTCGAATAACGACCCTTCCACAGTACATCTATGATAGTTCGACCCTCTTATTTTGATCTTATAGCGAACCTCTTATTTGATTATGAATAGCGACCCTCTTTTATGATTACTGAATAATGGACCGCTTCCCATACATAGAAATAGCGACCCTCTTTTATGATTTAGAATAACAAACCTTCCGAACATTATGAATAGCAACCCTCTTCTTTGATTATTGATTAACAGACCCTCTTCTTTGATTATGAATAGCGACCTCTTTTATGATTAATGAATAACGACCCTTCCTATACATTATGAATAGCGACCCTCTGTATTTGATTATGAATAGCGACCTGCTATATTTGATTATGAAATAGCGACCTCTTAATTTTGATTATGTACTTAGACGACCTTCTTCTTTGATTATGACTAGCCGACCCTCTTCTTTATTATGAATAGCGAACCTCTTATTGATTATGAATAGCGACCCTCTTTTTCGATTATGAATAGCGACCCTCTTTTATGATTATGATAACGGACCCTTTTCCATACATTAATGAATAGCGACCCTCTTCTTTGATTATGAGATAGCGACCTCTTTTCATGATTATGAATATGACCTTCCATACATTATGAATAGCGACCCTCTTTTATGATTATGAAATAACAACCCTTTCCCAAACATTATGAAATCAGCGACCTCTCTTTGATTATGATTAACGACCCTCTTCTTTGATTATGAATGCGACCCTCTTTCTATGATTATGAATAACGACCCTTCCTAATACATTATGAATAGCGACCCTCTTTTTCGATTATGAATAGCGACGCGTCTTTTTAGATTTATAACGGCCCTTCCCATACATTATGACTAGCCGACCCTACTTATTTGAGTATAATAGCGACCCTCTTATTTGAATTATGAATAGCGACCCCTCTTATTGATTGTATGACTAGCGACCCCCTTTTCGATTATGACTAGCGACCCTCTTCTTTGAAGATGACTAGCGACCCTCTTCTTTCATTATGAACGCGACCCTCTTCTTTCATTATGACTAGCGACCCTCTTCTTTCATTATGACTAGGCGACCCTCTTATTTATTATGACTAGCGACCCTCTTTTATGATTTATCGATATACGACCCCTTCCATACATTATGAATAGCGACCTCTTCTTTGTTCGATTATGAATAGCGAACTCTTATTTGATTATGAAAAGCGACCCTCTTTTTCGATTATGAATTAGCGACCCTCTTTTTATGATTCATGATAACGACCCTTCCCATACATTATGAATAGCGACCCTCTTCTTTGCATTATGAATAGGAACCTTTTATTTAGATTATGAAATAGCGACCCTTCTTTTATGATTATGAATAACGACCCTTCCCATACATTATGAAAGCGACCTCTTCTTTGATTGATGAATAGCGAACCTCTATATTTGATTACGAATAGCGACCTCTTTTTCGATTATGAATTAGCAACCCTCTTATTTGATTTATGAATATCGACCCTCTTGCTCGATATATGACTAAGCGACCCTTATGAAATATTGACCTTTATGAATAGCGACCCTCTCTTTCCTATTATGAATAGCGACCCTTTTGATCGATTATGACTAGCGACCTTATGAATATTGACCTTTTATAAATAGCGGACTCTCTTCTCCTATTATGAATAGCGACCCCTCTTGTTCGATTCATGATAGCGACCTTATGAATTATTTGATCTTTACTGTGTATAGCAGCCCCTCTTTTTGTATTTCATGAATAGGCCACCTTATAAATTAACGACCCTGATTTGGTATTATTTGAATAGCGACCCTTATGACTGGACTATGTATACGGTACCCTCATGTCTTTTTATGAATAGAAAACGGTCCTTACTGAATAATGACCCTTGCATGAACTGCGACCCTTATGTGTTATATGAAAATAGCGCGTCCTTATGAATAAATTTTTTACTCTATGATAGCGGCCCCTTCATGACTAGCGGGCGGCCCCGCAATTACAACCAAACTTTGGGATGCTAGTGATAGATGCACTTGGGGTATAATTCATGTTAAGTTGCCGTCGAGGTCACATGCTTAGGTTTAAATGTCTTATAATTTTAGGTCAAACGATGAAGTTCACTTGCAAGACTCTCTGTATGACACCAACCTGCGGTTGGGATGCCATACTTGTGAAAATCTTCAGATGTGATTAATAGTCGCAGGCCGCAGGCGAGAAAAATCTGCGCGTTGCCTGTTGTTAATATATAAAAAAAAACGTTTAGTCTTCCTAAAAGATAAGTTTGTAAGGATGTCGGTTATACTGAAACCCGTCCCAGATTCTTTACGGTCTTCGCGCCCTGCTCGTATCTCTTTAATTTTCTTTATCTTTTTTTTCTACTTAGTTATCTGATAAAACTTATGTTTTTGTATTTCAGTGAAATCGTGATGCTTTTACATTTAAACCCAGTTATTTTATTAATTATCATCATCATCAATCATCATCAGTTAGCTAGTAGTAGTGAATAGTAGTAGTAGTAGTAGTAGTAGTAGTAGTAGTAGTAGTAGTTAGTAGTAGTAGCTATAGATTATTGTTGTTTAGTGTTGTCTCCTCTTATCTTCATTTCCCTTTCATTATATTCGTATTTCAAACCCAAAACAATTTTTCTGCCCATAACGCGGCAAATGTCTTTAAAAATATTTAATAAGAGACGTTTGCGTGTGAACAGTTAGAATGTATAGAAGAACCTTAGTAAAATAACTACCCCTTATTTATCAAAACGACCTCAACTTTTTGAACAAACGGATTTTGAGACGAAATAATCTGGCAAGAGTGTCCCCTGCAACTGCATTGATTAACGTCTGTATTGAATGTGATTGATCTGCTGGAGTCATGGTATGAGTGAGCCACGATTAAAGGCGAAAATATAATTTCTTTTCACTTTCTTTTAAAAAATTTTTTTTTTTATTTTATTTTTTGTTTCTTTCTAAACTCTTCTCCTCTTTTTCTTTTTCTTAAACTAAAAACTATTCTTGAATATTATCGGATACAAGAATTATTCAGTTTCCGGTAACCTCGCCCACGAGCATTTTCACTCGTTTTGAATTTCCACGATATAGCATTATGGTCGCAATACATTGCAGGCGGCCATTCATAATACAGATATAAGTTATGAATGGCGTATTGCAATGA
>JZLH01S0233205.1:50573-61407 GCA_001188425.1 Eucidaris tribuloides | reverse complement strand
GTTACGATGCCCTGTACATTCAAAGTTTGGAATTGGACGGGGGTGCGGAGGCATACCCCATCGGCTGCGCGCAGCCGAATTGCTCTAGTTTGTTATAGTTTTTTTCTCAGAAAACAACAAGTTTGTGACGTATGGATCTCAAACTTTCAACACACCATTTGTAAGTACTAAACTACCGTTTGGTATTGATAATGAAGGGAAGTGATGGACTTGCAAATCCTGAAATCAATCTCTAACCCTACATTGAGATGGGAGGATCGACACCCCAGCAGCCTTTCATACTCATCCACCAATATTTTGAAATACCTAAATACCAAAGCCCATTTTTACAAAATTCTTGTGTATGATGCATCAGCTATACTATTTTTTGCATCTTACTGAATACCAATTTACTCGATAGCCTAGTTTGATTTACCTCATTATTGCATTGACACCAAGTTATCTGTACTTTCAAAATACCACATACAGGGGTGGATATGGGTTAGGGTTAGTTGCCAAACCCTCCTGTTTCGCTTGAATGAACACTATCTTTGCCGTCATTTTTCTCCTCTCTCTCTTGATAATAGTTTAGGTAACAGTCCAAACTTAGCGGTGTTTTACATTGGTTTGCTTTATCCAACATAGACAAAGTATACATCAGTTTAAAGCTTAAGAGTCTCTACTCTAAGACTGCATTGTATACATGCAAAAGAAAATTTCATACTTTTCCAACTTATAGTGGTGACAGGCCACATGTAATGAGATCAAATGTTTGATTTATTAATTTATTTGTTTGTTTGTTTGTTTGTTTGTTTCAGTTTGAATATTAGACGAAAATTGCAATTTGAGTTTGTGTCGCTCTCTATTTTCACTCTATCTTCCTTGACACCATCCAATTTCTCTTCAGCTACCTCCTCATTTTCTTAAAGTTTGTGCAAGCCGTGATACCAACAATAGAGTACGACTACACCAGGCACTTCACGATGTGACGGCCCTGGTCGCATAGGAGCCCCCCTTCATTCCCGTGGTCAGCGTAGGTAACCATAGTAACCAACGAGTGTAGCCATACAACCAAGTCAGTATGCAAAAACTTGGTTGTTACGTATCAACATTATATTAATGTGTATATGCATCGAGTCCGACGTGTCTAAACTTGTTCATTCCAGAGTTGCTTTTTTTTTTAAGCTAATGTTGATGAATAGTGGCATTACAAGCAAAATATGGTCTCATTCATATCTAGAACAAGTATTTCACATATAAAAGTGGTTTTTTAACTGCTTATGCAGACAGTATTTGTTAAAAGGTTGCAGTAATTGTGACTTTTCGGCAGAGGTCTGAGCGAAGATTGCTTGCAAATCCACCACTGATATGTAAAAAATGGAACAATTATAATCGCAAATAAAACAATAACACCATGAACAGAAAATATGATATTCCTCATTATCTATGCTTATGGAATGAATATCCCTAAATTGCGTAATGCATGTGAGCTACGTATACATGTAATTGAACAAAGTACATCATAGACACTTTGTGTAATAAGACTGCATACTTAGCTTGCTGTTTCATGCACTGATCGTCTTATGATAGAGATCATCATAAGCTAATATAAAATTTAACTCCATGTTCTGAAAGTAGACTATTCATGACATATATTAGATGAATGTTTTGGTACAGCTAGTTTGAAAAGAAACATTTGCAGGCATGTACATCTATGTAAACGTGATCAAATAATTTGTTGCCATGTATGTGAAAAACTAAATTTCATGAAATTTGTGTGCAGTTTCAAAGGAACAGTTGCTGTATTGTGACATCATGGTTATAACATATTGCCAAGAAGGTGTTTCCTGTGGAAGTTCAATCAAACTGTAACAATCATAACACTTGAATGGATTAAAATTTTACTGCTGATTCTCAAGAGGGAAAATTTGTCTTTAAAGCAAATTGCTCTGGAGCGAATGATACATTTCCAGTCCAGACCAAATTTTTATGGTACCTTTCATATCGCTTGCAACCCTCTTCTCAAGGTGGATGAAGACTCCAGATTGAATTTGGATAAAAATAAAATGCAGAAATTGCACTCACCCTTCGAGGCAGAGCTAGTCTGATCTTAATCCGTGTCTGTATGAAAGTGGTACAATAAGAGAGACAGTTTGGGGGGGGGGTGGGCCAAGCAAAATGTGGTTTGCTTGCCCAAGGCAACTAGCAGTGTTGCAAGGCCAAGGCCATCCCAAAACACTACCTTGCCATAGGGTTTGTACAGGTGACTCTGACCAAGGCCAAGGCCGTGCCAAATAGAAGTGTGGGTAGCCACCGATTTTGGGGCACACTGTCTTATCATATTATAATCAGGTAGAGTTACACCTTTCATCAGAACATTATTCATACCTGCCAACCAGTACGATATTTCCAGGGCAGTTCTGGTCTGACTACAGTTGTCAGGCAGTACGGTAAACAATAAAAAGGTAATATACTATAATTTTAAAAAATGAGATTAGAGTGTGAATG
This sequence comes from Eucidaris tribuloides, assembly GCA_001188425.1. NCBI lineage: Eukaryota > Metazoa > Echinodermata > Echinoidea > Cidaroida > Cidaridae > Eucidaris > Eucidaris tribuloides. The sequence continues at coordinate 58,920 of JZLH01S0233205.1, read as the reverse complement.
AGAAAAATATTTGAAACAGCTGAACCAAAAGTTTTCTTATGAGAAAAAGCATGAATAAAACAAACCTTTTGTTCCATCACTCACCGGTGAATGCAAACACGGCATTTCCATTACAATTTGGGCATTGCATTAAAAGCACTATAGTAATCAATGCATTTGGTTCAGTAGTTTCATTTATTTTGGTCATTCATTTTCTATTCTTATTATCATCTACGTTTTTTGTTGTTGAACGCACCGCCTAGTAACTGTAATAGGACCAGAACTGCCCTGGGAAAATCGTACTGGTTGGCAGGTATAATTATTGTGTTAGATATTTACATGGAGCTGTGCTTCGACTGAAATGTGACGAGTGAATGCCATTATAATAGTTATTATTGTTGTTTTTTATTGTTTTTGAAATTACTAAGCTGGCTTCCATTGTAATTAAATAAAAAATATATTGACTGTATCAGTGACTATCGTGTAAGTATGTGTACATTTTATGAATATATGCAAAGGAAAACAACTATCAATATATATATACATGTATATTATAGAAAGTGCATTAATATAAATATATTAGCAAGTAGAGTGTAGAATCTAGTAAAGGTAGTTGTGGCTGTTTTTTTATGCTTGACCTTTGACCTAATCACTCAGACGGCATGTGAATGTCTTTGACATTGTTCATCATTAGTTTGAGGAGGTTCTGTTTAGAAACACTATCACAGAAAAGGGGGAAGGCTTAGGGAGATTGAGGTATTATTGGACATTTTGGCTAGAGCTGTATTATTTTGGTCCATTCCAAAACCAGTTAAGCTACTATGAAATATGTGGTGTTTTTGGTTAACTTCAAAAATAGTATTTGCCAAGATGTTTGTGTTCTTGGTAAAATGTTATTCTTGCTTCACAACCATTATTTACTGGTTGAAAGTCGATGGAATTATTTAAACTCCATCATCATACCAAATTTTCTGTGCAAATACCTACAATTAAGAGATTGTAATTCTGCAGCAAACTAACAAATCTTCACAGTTGGCTTTTCAATATGGCACTAATTTTGGCAATGTAATTCATTGACTTTCTGTGCCAGAATGCCATTGAAAAAAAATCCCTTGCACAAACTGTAAGATTACAATATAACAATGAGCCTGTCAACTTGAATGCAATGACAAAAACTTGACATTGGCACAAAATCCTTCACAAACTCAAGTGGATGATAAACTGTGTCAAAGCTCGGTCTTTGAGGTTATATAGCTTTCTGAGTGAATGTTGATAATTTCATCCTGAAGTCAAAGCTATTCAGACACCCCTATACACATAATGGGCTTATCCTTTTTGCCATGAAATGCTAGTACAAGTGGACCGATCTATTTAGCTATGTGGGAGGGCTCGGGGCATAATCTGGTGCTGCTTTTATTGTAAAATACTTTGAATATGGAAGTTAAGTTCAGAGGTGCAAAGTGAAAGACCCAAAAAAGAATGAATAAGTAATTGATATGTTTAGAAACCAATACGAGTGCAGAATAGGAATGAAGTGGCTGTAGTGCCAGTAGGTAATGTGTATAGGTAGAATCCATGTGTATGTAGGGATGTAGACAAAAAAACTTGTATGTGCAAATCAAAATGGCTCTTTCATCAACGAATATGTGGTTTGCATAAATTTTACACTATTATTTGTGGACAATCATCAATAAGATTTATTCTTGTTCTTATTATTTACTTATACGTAGGTGTGTATGTATACAAACATGATTATATAAGTTAAGTATATATTGTGCGTATCATACTCAGTATGCTGAAAGCAGAACTTTAATCTGTTGCATCCGAGAGTGTGTAGTTTTTATAGAGTCAAAACATGACACATCAGGTTCTCGTAGCCAATGAGTTAAGTTTCCAGATTATGGACTGTTGTTGTCCATGTCAAGTTCAAATTTGTTTTTATTACTAATTTTGCAAAGGTGCTACATCAGTTTTCAAAAAGAAAACATAAAATAGTTCATACTTCTCATTTTCTAAACATCAATAGAATTTGGTCTGAAATTTGATTACGATGTTAATTAGTAATAATCACGTAATTCATGCACAGAGGTCTGAGATGAAGTTGTAATTTAAACCAGTGATAAAAAAAGGAAACAAATGTTTATATTTGATAATAGTTGAATGATATGCTGTGTTTTCAAAATAATCTTGAAGATAATATTCACACAAGACCACTTACATTTTGTCAGTTGAGAATAAGAATTGCATTAACTCTAATCCCTTGAAAAGGAACAGGCCGCTAATAAATTGAAACTTGGTGGACTATCATTGTCAGTAGCCAACAATGACTGAAATAAAACTTTGACTTTCTGTAATATATTTGTCATCAAAATGATAAAGTAACATGAATGCTCATAGTAATTGTTATATTCCGTGTTGACTCACTTTAGTGATACAACATGTCAGACTTTTTTGTAGAAATTTTAACCCTAATCAATGCTAGCATTGCTAAATGTATTCACAGGCTGATAGAATAAACAACAAATTAAAATAAGGATTTTAGATCTAATTTTTAAAGGTTAGTGACATGATTGGGAACACTTGAAAATGCCTCAAGAACCAAATGAGTTGAAATATATACCAACTATACACTAGCAGGAGTGGATCTCCCACCTGGGAGGATTTGTCTGTAATTTGTTTACTTAAGGAGAATCAAGCATAAACATAGGAGTATCTTATTTTTTTCCGGGGATGATAAAAATAATCCCCATAGAGAGCCACACAGCCGGTTTCCGTGCTACGAGTGATATTGCCATTGTTTATTTTAGAATAAGTCAACGTTTGACTACAAGATTTTCACAGGAGAATCCTTGCATAGTTTACTTGATTCTAGAGTAGTTTTCAGCCCAAGTTGAGGACTAGCCCCAATCATGTCATTTACCTTTAATGCTTCATACCAATGTTAATGGTATGATGTAATTCAGGTCTTAAATTTCCAATATGAAACAATTCATTTTTAATCAATTTTGAGGTCGTTTTTGTCATGAGTGGGCCAGGTATTACATCTTTTCTGACGTGATAAAATTTCTACAAATGATGCACCACGCCATACCCCGGGGTACCAACTAGAAATTCGCCATTTTGTTGAATTATTTATTTATTTTTCAGCACTGTACCCTGGGTTACAAAATTATGTAAAAGTTATGAAATAAGGGTGAAAATAACACATTTAAATTCATTTTTACCCTATTTTTCGTAAGTTTATGCCTTTTTGTTGTGCACTCACTGATTTCATTGATCATAACTGAAAAAAATACGTTTTTTAACACTAGAGGGCGCTGCACAACGCGGTACCCCGGGGTACAACGGTACCCCGCGGTATGGCGTGGTGCATCAAATTACAAAGGAAATAATATAGTTCATTCAGAATACAGTTGATATCTGTGAAGGAAATAAAATGCCATGATAAACAGGACAGTGAGGACACCATTTGAAGTTGTGTCTGTATTACATAAAATCTCCTTACTTTTGCAGGTAAGATAAAGTGTCAATGTTAATCATTTGAAATCAGGAAAACTCTTTAAATTTAAAGGATGAAATCTCCACACTTGCTGAAAGAATGATTATTTTTTTACTCCCATAGGAGTGAAAACCCACTCTCAATCTAGTGGGAGTCACGCTCAGAAGAGTAAATTTAGCCACTATTCCACTCCAAATTGGAACAGATTTCACTCTGAATTGGAGTCGATTTCCACTGTAAACGAGGTTATCTGTAATATGACTCCTTATGGGGAGTAGTTAAAGGGATGACTTCTACAGTGTGTCTAAAAAAAAATTGTGCAAGTAAAAACCGCCCTCTTTGGCCATTAGAAAATGCTCTTGTGACATGATGCTTATATCAACGTCAAGAACATAGTCTTAGCTTTCAGATACGGTTAGTTTTGTTTAATTTGCTTGTCAATGTTAATTTGAATAAGAAAGGGTAAAATCGCGATTGTGACACTTTTACTGCAGTCCGGAGTAAAAGTGACACAATTGTGATTCCACCCTTTCGTTTTTGACAACATATCTCGAGAATAAAACAAGCAAATTGAACAGAACAAATAACATTTGAAAGCTAAGACTTTGCCCTTAACGGTGATGTAAGCATAATGTCACCAGAGTATTTTCTAATTGCCAAAGAGGGCGCTTTTTACTTGCAGCATTTTTTGAGACATGCTGCAGCACGTCTCAAAAAATTGTTCAAGTGAAAAGCGCCCAATTTGACATCTGTTCAATTGCTGTTTTGATCTCGAGATATCTTGTAAACAACAAAACGGTGGAAATCACATCTTATCACTCTTGCAGGAAGAGGGCCTGATGCTATATTGACTGTAGTAAAAGTGGCACATTTGTGATTTTACCTTTTCGTTAATTGAACATATCTCAAGATTAAAACAAGCAAATTGAACAGAACAAATGGCATTTGAAAGCTAAGACTATGCCCTTGAAGATGATGTAAGCATGACGTCACAAAAATGTTTTTCTCATTACCTAAGGGGGCGCTTTTGACTTGAACAATTATTTTTGAGACACACTGTTGTTTGGAGTGAAAAATGCTCCCATTTGAATGAGTTAGAGTGAGTTCAACTACTCACTGTTTTAATCAGAGTGGAGATTTCGCTCTGACTTTTATACCAGTATTTGGAGATTGCCGATACCCAGTGGCGTCGATGTGGAGGGGGGCAGTTGCCCCATCAATTAAAAATTTTGACATTTATCTTACGTTTGCGCCCCGCCCCATCCAAAAAATGGATTGATACTGCTGCCGATACCCTTCACAGTTAAACCAAAATCAACACGACTGTTTATTATCATTTTTTTGCACCATCTTTGTCCGTCCTGTTGCGCAAACATTGTCTGAATAAGCTGTGTTGTAGACTGTGGGCCATGTACTTTAAAAAAACAGCGGGTAAACAAAATAAGACATGGCTTGAGTCGTTGATATGTCTCAGTGTTAAAAGAGTCTGTGACTGCAGACTTATAAGGCTGATTCCAGGTAAAATTGTCAATGCGTCAAATAGCTGGTTAATGGGGTGGGTAGAAATAATTGCGCGCGAAAATGCTCTCCAAAATGGAGGGAAAACGCATGCGTCATGACCTCTGATCTCCTCAGAATAAAAATATAGCGATTAGGGGTCATTTACCGCGTGTGCATCACTTTATTCATACGTAACGTGTCGTATTTCCACAATGTAAACCAGTCAGTTATCGGTGGAATTGTTAGAGCTTCATGCAAATGTCGGTGTACAGATGCTTAAATTGTATTCATGCAAATAATGAGCGCAAAGTAATCGCCAAGTCGGCATGAATATATGACCCAACAAACATGCGGAATGACAATATTTATCCATTCGTGAGCACACATCGCAATAAGTGGAGTAATTTGATATGCATATATCTGATGATGTTAAATCTATTGCATATTAACGCCAGCATATTTACAGCTGTAATGTATGGTCGAATCGTCATGTTATCTCGATTGAATTGGGTGTGCATGCATGTCCACATTTCAATTAATAAAATATGTAAAATACATTTTTCTTGCTGCTGTACAGAATATGTCATTTTGTAGGTATAAGGTGACTTGTAGGTCTGTTCATGTGTGTGTGTGGGTGTGGTGTGTGTGCGTGTGTGCGCGTGTGCGCGTGTGTGTTTGTGTGCGCGTGTGTGTTGTGTGTGTTGTGTGTGTGTGTGTGCGTGTGTGTGTGTGTGTGTGTGTGTGTGTGTGTGTGTGTGTTTGTGTGTGTGTGTGTATTATGTGTCTGTATTTGTGACGGATTGAGTATGTGATGCGTATTGCAGTGATTAGACTATGAAATAAATCAATGATGCTGGACATTATGGAAGTATTTTTTTTCAAGTTTTCTGAACAACTACATGTATATTATTATGCGGGGGGGGGGAGGTCCCAATAATTTTAGGTCCAAAGATATAACTTTTTTTTCAAGGTGGAGGGGGGCAGGGTTGGGGATGTACCCGACAGAAAATCTGTGTTTCGACAGCCGAAAAGTGATCCAGAAAAAAAACAAAGGTCCGCCCCCGGGTCCGCCCCCCCCCCCCTCCAAAAGAGTCATTTGTGTATGGTTTTTGGACCCGATATATTCCTTCGTGTATACCCGACGGGCGACAAGTGAAAGCAAAAAGAGAGTCCTCTGTTATTTTACCCAACAACTTCCTGACGGGAGGGGGGGGCTTACACACCCCGCTAGTGACGCCTCTGTCACAGCCCAAGTCTCCCCGACAGGAGGTTCTCTGGAAAAATAAACTGACCTTCCCACATTCTGACAAACAAATTGGAATATCTTGTTTATTACGAAAAATATAACGGTTATGTATTTGAGTTATAAAATTGTCACTAGTTACTATTTGATATCTGCCTGTTTGGAATATATGAATTTTACTGGGCTTTTCTGTGATATGTGAAACCAGTCCACACGTTCAAACCCAAACAATTACAACGCAGATCAAATATTAGGACTCTTGAGAATGGTCGCATATATTGACAAATCCGTCTTCGCTTTTGTTATGCAAAGCGATCGCGAAGTGTCCGCATTTCTTGTATACTTTCACCGTCATCTGGTTACAGGTGCGTAGATCCTGGAGGAGGCAGGGGCAGTCACCACCACCCCCATTGAAAATATTGGGGATCCCTCCCCCCCCCCCCCCTTCAACTATTTTAAAAAAAAAACTGAAAAATTCCTAAAAATGTAAAGCAAAATTTGTTTTAAAAGCACTACAAAACCATTAAACTCAATATCAAAATTAGTATGAAAGACACGCAAATTTTCAATTTTCGGCGTGATCTGCGCGCAAAATGTGAAATTACAATTTTGAGCGCCAAAATTATAGACATTTTCTCAAACTTTTTGCCCCCTCCCCTCCCCCAATCCCAAAAATGGATCGACACCCTTGTCTTGGGGTGGCCCATTATGCTTCGCCGTAATCAGAGTACGCTGGATATATTCTCGGTCATATGGCAGTCGGGGACTAAAAGCATACAATCCCGTTTCTTAACAGTGTCGGGACTACTCCTCCGCGGATGGCTCCCACCTGATCGACAACTTCCCCGGAGGGCAGCTTCCACGTCGAACCACTCCCACCCCCTCCCACCCACAACTCCTTCAACTCTTCCGGAGGAGAGCTTCCCCATTGGACCACTCCCACCCCCTCCCACCCACAACTCCTTCAACTCCTCCGGAGGAGAGCTTCCCCCATTGGACCACTTCCACCCGGGGAGAATACTCCCTCAACTCCCCCGAATGACTTCTCCGTCGGACCACCCCACCCCCAGGACAACTCCCTCAATTTCCCGTGGAGGACTCCTCTGTGGGCGAATCAGATTTTGTCAAACTAAAAACAATTTAAACTCCCCCTGGAGAGTAGTAATGATTGTAGGATTTTTTATTAACATCTTTACTATATGTCAAAGTTTGCTGTAACACTCACGGATATGTTCCCTTGAATTTTCTGCTTCTTTTCGAAGCACCTTGATATGAGTTTGGTATTCCTATTCTCAGTGGTTCTGATTTTTTTTAATCCACATACACAATATCAAATTATCTCTCTACATGATTTTACGTTATTTTGATTGCGAAATTACGCCGTTTCATGATGATATTTGCATTCCGTCAGCCCCGGCAACAACAAAACCATTCAACAAAGCCGTCCTATTCTTATTACGTAATACAAATCAAGGCTACGTATGCTAAAGCGCAATCTCTTCTTCTCCTACAGCCTGTATTATCCACCGTTTGTTTAAGACATCTTAAGTATATACCTCTTGTGTACAGTGTGGGCTCCTTACGACCACTTTCCATCACTGTTAATAGTTAGGGAGGTTTAGTCAGTCTTGTCCCATGTCGTGTGCTTGGTCTTGCGTTGACGTGGACGATACTCGCGGAGAAACCCCGTGAGAAATATTGGTGGAGATATGGTTCATGGTGGTTCATGTTCTGAACCACAATGTTTCCACCGAACCTGAGTCGTTAAATTTTCCCTTCTTTTTCGTCGTCATGTCGGGAGTTCATATATTTTAAATCGGAATCTCAATCACAGACAACATCAGTATACAGGTATGTTGACAGTATAGTTGAGGAGTATTATTGAAGCCGTAATGTTTTTATTTATGGCCATAGACTGCATGAATTGGGAGTGATTCTAATCTTAGTATTGTCGCCAAAATGGAGCAGGAGATACGAAGAAAATGTGCAACCTTTGCTAGATTTTTATTTCTAGAAGTGTAATACATGTATATTGTTTTGTATCGATATGTATTGCCCGGGGGGCCAGTCAAACATAATGCTGTACACATGCGTGACCAAATCATTTCCAGACACCCCCTAAACAA
>JZLH01S0233149.1:58969-69942 GCA_001188425.1 Eucidaris tribuloides | reverse complement strand
CACACACACACACACACACACACACACACACACACACACACACACACACACACACACACACACACACACACACACACACACACACTACTACGTTACTACACACACACACAAACACACACACACACACACACACACACAGTTTTCAATTCTTACGCATTCTGTGTATACGTGAGTATATAAGTATGACGTATAGCCGAATCAATTTTTCCGTTCGGTTTCGTTCACGGAAAACATCGCGGAAAAAATGACTACATAGTACCATGCACTTTTGAGATACACTATATTTTAAGCCGATTCATTTTCTTTGTATAGGTTGACAGCTATACAATAATAGCGACCCATTGGTTATTATCCCATTCCTGGTGTTACTAAAATTGTATAATTAAACGATGATACAAATTAATTATCTTAAATGCATAGACAATCAGTTATCTGGTGACAGGATTACAGTGTATGAATTTCTGAAAAACAGTAGTGCACTCCTACGAACGTCATTTTTGTTGGGGAAATGAGAAGTAATTAACTTGGATTTTTTTAGTTCGTTCACTTTATTGTGACCGCTTCATAGTTTAATATGCGAAATTTAGTTTCTATCTTTCTCAAATCATTCTCGGATAGATATGTTTGTAGTCTTTTGTAAAGCAAGGAGTTCTTAAATGATTATAACAAACTTTTAGCTGATGCAAGGATGAGGACATTTTAAGATGCCGGGTGGGAAAAACATTTTTTTTCCTGTAAATCATATTAGTCATTTTCGAGTTTTTAGAGACCGTTTTTATATCTTACTACAGATGTTGTTCATGACACGACATGGCATTTCATTTGCAGAAAGTTGTTTGTCCCGTCATCAAACGCACGTATGTAGCACTTTTCTTTAGAACATGACAGATATTGATTCATTTTGATCGACCAGTTATTGATTAAATCGAACTTGTTTTCTTTTTACTTCCAAGTCTAGTTTCGTACAACTTGACTAGTTAGATTAATAGTTTCCGGTCAAAATTAAGTGCATTGATCTTTTTAAAACAAATAATCTAATTACAAAATTGCGTCCTTATTCCTGATTGTGTGTGATAATTACTGTCTTCGTCGCAAGATTTTATTTTTTTATTAGAAATTTATGTATCTTGATTTGTATTGTTTTTTCCAACAATTATTCATTTTGATTGTTTCTGGACATTAATCATTAACTTGTTCAATTTTATCACCCCGGACGTAAAAGATTTGAATTACTGGACACAAATCGTTGGTAGAACAGGACGGCTTATAGGGTATAAATTCGACTGCAAAATACCAGTTCACATCACAGTCTTCACGACAAATAAACCTTGATTTGGTCCGCCAACGAAGTGAATGTATCAAGCAGTTTTGGCGAATTTACTTCGAGTTTTACGTTATAACTGATCATCAAAATGCAAGTCGTGAGTATGACGCTCTTCTTAATCATGAATTATTACTAGTTCATGTTCGTATAATACGGTGATTACGTAGATAAGTAAGATATTTTTCTAAATCTTTGAACAAGGTGTGCTGTGAAATATAGACAGAAGTTGAAAATGGCATACAATACCAAAGCCTCCTGAAAGGAAGCTTGTTTGTCGGTAGCATTGTATGTTTTTTATACTGATTGATTGATGCATTGATTATTTTATTTTTGTATGACTGTTCGTGTAAAGTTAATCCATATACACGGTAAGGTTAAGTCATGAGAAATGAATGCTTTCATAAACCTGATATCACCCATCTTTTCTATTATTCATCTGTCATTTTCATCTTACAGTGAAATTATTTAAATTGTTCGAATTCCTCATATTTACAGCCAATTTCTAAATAGAACCGTTTGAATGTTCAGATTCTCATGATATCTATTCCTCAATTTCTTTGAAAACATTCGTGATAGCATATACAGCTACCCTAAATTCGTGCATCTCGTCTATCTATATTCATTTATGCTATCTAATTTGCAATCCTGAGCAACCTTCCCATCTAAACGTTACTTTCTCCTGTTAAAAATAGTCATTTAACGGTCTTTTCATTTGGTCAGGTGAACTAAAAATCTGTTTAGTTGTGATGTTTAAGCAGTACACAAATTTATGCATTTGTTTCAATACCACATAGACATCAGTCATCTCTCGTACAATAAAGTAATATTCATTTTCTCCAAAATGTTTCGAATTGTTTCTTGGATGATACCGTTATATATCGAAGGCACCCTTTAACAACGTTTCCAGTTTTTTTTAAAAAAAAGGTTAATGTACTCCTCCACGGTACTAATGTCTCTTGTCAATCTTTAAAAGTGAAACCAAGAAAAAGTTGCAGATTAAAAATTAAACATTTTCAAAAGTGAAAAATTATGAACAACCATTTCAGTTTTCCGACATAGACTGCTGTGTTATAAAAGTTATGTCCCTATTGCTAGATATTTTGCTAGTGACGAAATATCTGTCTAAACTGTTGTGTTCTGTGGTGTTTATCTATCCATTCAAACATGTAGGTCAGATTAGGGGCGTCGCCACTGGGGAGGGGTCATTTCGACAATCAGGGGAGCTTTCACGAAATTTTGGCCTTTTTGACATTTTGCTCCCCCTATTGGTTTTCGCCCTCCCTATGATTTTACCCTGGCGCTGCCCCAGTGTCAAATATCAAAGTTTGATGATTTCTTTTTAAATGGAGCTTCCACATTGTTAAATAGTGTCTTTACAGATAATTTGTTACTGGTCAATGATGGTGAATCTTTCATCAAAGTTCTCAATTTACTTGGTTTCCATACGATAGCATACTGTAATTGCATTGTAATATGGACAAGCTCAATGCATTTGTAGGATTGATATGTTTTTTTTCGCCTGGAATTGTAATATTCACAGTTAACATAGTCCCACGTAGCCTATATATATATACATAATATATGTATCACTGTACTGTGACAGCATTTGTGTAGAGATTTGTTATAAGATGGAGTGGTCTGTTTTCGTCTATTCCATTTCTAAAAACACAATACCCTTGATTTTCATTACTTTGAAAACAATAATGGGGGGGGCGGCCTCTGCCCCCCCCCCCGCACCAGTGGCTCAGCCCCTGCATTGATGGTTTCAAAATATTCAATTTGTTCAAATTATGTTGTTCTGCAAGTACTTATTATCAAATTGACCAACCCAGTGGGCCTCCTTGTCTCCCTTTTATCATCTAGTTCCGGTTAGTGTACGTCTTCGCTCTTCTCGTGCCTGTGGTTTTTACCAATCCCACTCCGGGCACGACCACGACCACCGACATCCCAAGCACCGGTACATTCACCATTCCATCGCACGAGTACATGGTCGCCCGTACTACCGTGAACGGCGACCAGTGCACCAATCAGACCAGCTGCACGTCAAGCCGGGCCTCTACCCAGAATGCCATGTGCCCGTGGACGTACGCAGAGTGCGTTGACCTCAATCGTATACCGATAAGGATGAAGGTGGCGGTGTGCAGTAGATCAAACGCTTTGAACCCTGAGACAAACCAACCGAACCCCAACCTATCATGCCAACCAGTTCTTTACAACTTTAAGGCAAGTTTATGATCCATTTTTCTACTGTTTACCTATGTAGATTATTTTAATGACTGTAAAGAATCTTCTTTTCGTTTTTCGGAGATCGGAATATCATTAGCAATTTCGCACCTTCGTCACTTGTTAACTGGGCTATTCCGTGTAACACCAATACTCATATTTTATACTAGTAACGCATTTCCAGAAGAAACAAACCCATGTGCAAACAGGTACAGAAAATCACAATGGCACTTTTAGGTTAATGGCATGATTTTGATCATTTGAAAATGCCTAAAGAATCAAATAAATTGAAACATATACCAACAATACACCAGCAGGAGTGGATCTCCCAGCTGGAAGGATTTGTTTCCAATTTGTTTACTTAAGGAGAATGAAGTATGAACATACCAGTATTTCATTTATCTCGAGCCCCGATAGAAATAAATCCCATAAAAAGCTACACCACAGATTTGCTTGCCACGTTCGACCACAAGATTTTCACAGCAGAATCCTTGCTTAGTTTACTTGATTGTAGAATAGTTTCAGCCCAAGTTGAGGACTACCCCCAATCATGCTATTTACCTTTAACTGAACAAACTTTGCTACATTTCGTGCTTAAAACGACTCACATACTTAAAAAAAAAATATTTAGTTTAAAGATTGTGTCAGGGATTTGCAAGTCCATTACTTCCCTTCATTATCAATACCAAACGGTAGTTTAGTACTTATAAATGGTGTGTTAAAAGTTTTAGAACCATACGTCATGAATTTGTTGTTTTATGAGAAAACTAACAACGACATGTTACCAGAATGCTGTTATTTCCGTGAGTTTAAATTTTGCTCAAATTGCGAATCGCGGTTATGTGTACCGTCACGTCGGCGCGTTTCCGTTTTAAACCCTGGCGAAGGATTTTCTTTGTTTAATTGCTGGATGCAAAGCCTACTTTTGTCGTAAGAGTAAAGTAATTGTCCGTGAATGTACGTCGAGTTCCTATACCGTTAATACTTGTTACAGACAGTGCAGCTAGCTACGCGTGCCTTGCATTCTGCAGACATCCAGACTGTGGTCCAGCGCTCTTTTACAATATCACGTGCTATGAGAGTATAGCAGTTAATGCCTAATAACGTCGTACTTTGACATCGTCCATGATATCGTAAAAGAACGCCGAAGTTCTCGAACCACGGTTAGATGTATACCACGCTAACCGTTGTTCAATAGTGTTGCAGTGCAGCTACGCGTTCTTACAGTACAGTGTGGCAGTGCAGCTCAGCTACTACGGGAGTAACACATTTCGAACTCTTGATTAATTTGACTTTCCTAATTACTTTTGATTTGCTAAGTCAATTACAGGAAGGAAGATGACATTCAGTCACCTTTGTTGGTATGGATCTGCTATGACAAGTATAAAAATACTGACATATACCCCACAATTCGGTCTAATTTTTTTTCCTTAGGACTCGGCACTTGCACTCGATCCGAGTCACGGAAAATTCATTCTACGATAAACGTACAGTAGACTGTTAATCCAGCAGTTTCGTTGTAATTTAACAAAGAAAATCCTTCGCCAGGGTGTAAAACGGAAACGCGCGTACCGTCGCAAGGCCAGCGGAACACACCGATTGGTTAAATGGCTAAACTCCGCGCGACCTTCGGCTAACGGTTGATCAGACAATTTCGGAACTGCCCGTGCACGTCGACGTCACTGTAAATTTTGAAGTTTAATTGTCCAGATTTTCACCAAAACTACGTATTCTACTCGAAGGTTCTTTGACAGGTGTCTATTTATACTAATCTTCACATTGTGAACGATTTGAGCTGATTTCATTCATTTTACCGTTTTCTGACGTGCAAATCCCTTACTCTGTCTTTAAGCAATCTCCCAGCCTCAGTGTTTATATTTCTATTAAAGGAATCCATCAAATCAAGTCAGTCTTTCAGCATAACACAAACTGCATGCAAAAACTGTGAACACGTTCAATCAAGAAGAAGAGGATAACGACATGTTAACAGAGAATTTAAATATCAAAGGAAAATAAGGGTTAACAATCTGACTTGAGTAGGCAAGAAAGCATTCGAATAATTTTGTTATGGAATGTATTGAAATGAATCCGTTCAAATTTCAGAAGTAAATTGTAAAGTGAGGTGATTAAAATTTAGAATGATCTTCGAGAACCGAAATTCTAATGCCGCGTTTACACTATGTTCTCGGCGGCCACGGCAACCACGTGTCAGGCCACCGTGGACAAAACGGGATGGACGTGAGACCACGCGGAAAGACCCGCTACGGATCACCTCCAAGTGCTGTTACGGCCTATAACGTACTGTCGAGTTTTGTTGCGTTCCCCTCGTTTTCCTACGGCCTACTAGGTTTCTCATCCTCACCGTGACTACCGTAGCAAAATTTTTGACGGTTAAAAAATCTGCCCCGGCATCCACGGCAACACGGACTGTCACGTTTGCCCAGCCCGTCCTCCCACGTGGTCTTACGTCCATCCCGTTTTGTCCACGGTGCCCCGAAACGTGGCTGCCGTGGCCGCCGGGAACATAGTGTAAACGCGGCGTAACTGAGATGAGCTATCAAACATGGAGTATTCTTTCATATCCCGACAGTGGTTCTTCATAAAATTTTGACGTGGTGCCAAAAGAGTAAATAAAAAAAAAATGAATTTAACAAAAATGATTCTCAAAACGTCTTGAAAGGTGTCATTTCCTTGAAGTCAACACGTGTGTATTTTTTGTAAATGAAGTCGGAAAACGCCAATTGACATTGTGAGTCCATAAAATGAAACCCAAATTCAATTCTAAATCTTTCCACAATCGCAAAAAAATATCATAAAACAGGGGCCTGTAAGTTTCATAAAGCTGTTCGTAAGTTACGCATGACTTTACGAATGACTTGAAATATGGCAAGCCAAATATGATTCTCAAACTTTTGAAATCACATCTGCTAGACTGCTAATGTCCAAATGCGTAAACATAGATTAAAATTCTTACTCTTAAGAACCATTTAACATGTATTCCAATGCAAACTTTATCTTTGGGCAAAATCTAATTAACATTAATTATACTTTCTTAAAATGACGTGAAAATTGTTTGGCACTTTACTAGGCACTTAATATTCTAGTCGTTCATAAAGTCATAAGTTACTTTATGAACAGCTTTATGAAACAGGGCCCTGATGTCCAAGAATGACAGCGTAATCATTTGACTTTCATATGATTTATTGATCATTCATATTTGGTCGTGTTTGATTGATCAGAAATCATTTTTCCAAATTTGTGTGGTTTATGATCCATGATTGACATTTTTCAGAGAGGTCGCAACAAAGTAGCCAGTCACGAATGTATCTTGCTGACTCAAACTTGGACAAAAACAATTTTGACATGTTTTACAAAATTAAATTCTTTGCAGGCACGTGACCGAATATGACTGACCAATATATCATAATGAAAGTATAATAATTATGCTATTATTTTATGACATCAGTTGTATGATAGCTTTCTTCCATTTTTTTGAAATGGAATTGAATTTTGGCTTTCGTTTTTGTAGACGCACAATATCATAATCATTCCCTGATTTCAGTTGTGTATTTTTCGATTTAGAATGTGGATTTCATTCCTTTGAGTCACAACGAATCATGACTACTCTTTTTTTGGCCATCTGTAATGTATAGTTTGAATTTTCCATGTTTGGTTTCATTACAGGTGTTGCGTCGAGTGGGGAGTTCGAATGGTACATGGGCATACGAAGAGCAGTGTGAATCGCTACCAGTGGCCTGCATGTGCGTCAGCCGAAGATAGTTAACACAAACACCGATAATCATCCTTCCGTTAACACCTGTCGATCAAAGATAAAAGCAATCAGTACTCCATAAAATTCAAAGATGGCGATTTCAAGCGAGTTCGTTAAGTGAAAAGATTAGAGCCCGAAGTTTTCCGCGTTGCAGATTTCCCACGAAATCATGGAATTTGAGGTATAGTGCGTAAAACAGCATTTTGAACAAAATGAAAATATCATGCCGAAAACTTCCCCTCAAAGTAACATTAATAAATATTTATTGAATAAATCTAAACAAATTTACCAAACAGATGCATTAAACATCATGGTAAAAAGCCAAAGAAATTATGCGTTACCTGAATATGTCCCCAAACTCAAATCAAAACTCCCATGGACCTAGGAAGCTTAACGTCATTTGTGATTTTTTTCAAATAAAAAGTCAAGTCAGAAAGCTGCAAAATTAAAACGCGGAGAAAAATGAAATTTGAAATTTGTAAAACGGAAAACTTCAGGCTCTAGAACAGATGTATTACGAAAATTGGGTTTTAGTTTTAACACCCATTGTGTTACCCACTATATACGTGTACCAGATGTGGTGATGAATTTCAATATTTTGCGTATCATTTAAGCACCAACATTACTTTAAATACAAAAAGGTATTTGCTCTTAACACCAAGAGTGTTGAATTCAACACCACATATTGTATGTGTGTGTAATAGGTGTTAAATCTAACACCCTAGTATTTGCTTTGTGTCACAAAATGACACCACAAAACTGAAGAGTCTAATGAGGAATATGAGACCAATCATTCTTCAAGAAATGGGCTGCATTAAATATTTTTGTTGGTAATGTCTTCAGAAGAATACCCTATTCTGTACACCCCTAATAATGCATCGCATGTATTTATCACATAGCTTTCACGTTGATTTATCCAGATTTATGTTTAATTGAACAATATCCTGGGCATCACACCTTATGTTAAAGTAAAACCGATAAAAAGGATTTCTGATATTCTAATTACATCTTTAAAATTAGCTACAACTTGTTCATGTTAATGTGCCATGATACTTAACTCACACCATCCTACAGACATATAAAGTATGGTAATAAAAGTTAGAAAAAGAAAAAAAATAACAGGTAATAATGTACTTTCCGAACCAGATCTTAAACCTTTTAAATATGTTCATAATATATAATGATAAGCTTGTGACCAAATTATATATAATTTCAAATTTCGGTTTATTTTGATTTATATTATTTATATAGCATTTTCCAATACCGTTTGTTTTCATGAAGTTATTTCCATGACAACTCTTACTATGAAACCTAATCAATGAACGAGTTGAATTCTGAATCTTTGTCGACATACTTGTATTCGAAACAATTCATAAACGGTTACGGTTGCTGCCGTCATCTGTATCCACTATGTGGAATTTTATATACAATTCTGACATTCAGAGTTTATGAAATAACAATCGTAAATCGTAGTGAAATCTCTCTCGATAAGTTTAATTAAAGGTATGTTTATTTCATGTATCATTTTACATGGGTTATTGGATATGGAATAAAGGTTTACAATCGAATTAAACATCAGATGTCACCTTTCATTATTTTCTTGCATTTACCGTTTCGTGAAAATTACATCAACGCGACAAACTCGCTAAGTATAACGTAAATTTAGTCATAAACTGATAAACAACTCATTTAATTTTAATGAATTAAATGAATACTTGTGATGATACCTGACGTACCCGAAATTATGTACAAAGTTTGCTTGAACAGGGCGGGGTAAACCAAGTATATTTCCCACTTACCGTTTGGCTTGTCTTTGTTAGAATGAAGCAATACGCCCTCTGTGATCCATAAATGGTAACACACGTACTTCATTATGCGTCATTCTCATAATCAGGGCTACATCATTTTATTTATTTATTTATTTATTTATTTATTTATTTATTTATTTATTTATTTATTTATTTATTTATTTATTTATTTATTTATTTATTTATTTATTTATTTATTTATCATATTTTTATTGGCAAGGGCGGCACTAGTCAACTATGCTGTTCCCGCAAAGTATTTTAGGAACTAAATTTACATGAGATTGAGGCTTAAACTTCGATCCAAATATGGCTGTGCTTCAAACAAACCAGAACAAATCAAAGCGAAATGAGTATAACGAATTCAGTGACGAATACATCGTAAAAATGCCACCGGGCTTTATAGGCCTTCTGAAAAAATAAAACAACCTGACAAGATTTACGAATGAACTCGATATACCAACGAATGTTGGAAACAAACGGCGCAGAAAGATTGAAACAACAAAAGGCGAGGCAGTGCGACGAGTAGGCCTAAGCCAAGTGACATGAAGTAGAGCGAAGAATTTCGATGTGTTATGGAAGGCAATTGAATAAGAAGACTTAGAACGGAAGTTCAATCAACAAAAACGGGCGAAAAAGTACTAGATCGTTTTCTGACAAATGAATTTTGAAGTCATATTTCACGAAGTGGTAAGAGTCTTAATAAATTGCAAAGAGGTGTACCGGACTCCAAAGAACGGCAAAAAAGAACAATGATTACATTAACACGCAAATGTACAAGGGAAAAAAAGGTCCATTCGATTCACCATAATGACGATTTTGAGTATTTCAAAACTTTTGAGATACTCAGTGGCACGGCCTTCAGGATGGTATGATATTTGGAGTAAATGCATTTAGTCAGGGAATTTTTAGTGATTGTGCTGATCAGATATCGGTGGTCGACCACGAAAATCAGGAGTTCGGTCCTAGTGTTGTGTAGCGGTAGGCAGGGGCGTCGATCCATGTTTCGGATGGGGGGGGGGCAAAAGTGAAAAAAAAATTCCACAATTTTCGGCGCGCTCTGCGCGCGAAATTGTAGTACAGAATATTGCGCGCAAAGCGCGCCAAAAATTGTACCAATGAGATGAAGAATGGGTAGTAAATACAAGTAAATGATTGAATCAACAGACCGGATTGCAGTTCAAAGATACTTTATATATTTCTGCATTCCAACTCATGTCAATAATCAACAGCATACAATAGTCACATGGAATTGAACTGATACAATGTATAGCGTGTAACTAATATTGTACATGGCAGTTGCTCTCGCTTGTAGGTGTTGTCGCAACGATGAATAATTAAGAAGTCTCTTACTCCAATCTTGGGAGAAATCCGCTGTTCTTTCACATCGATTTTTTTTCTTCAAATGATTCTTATTGGTTAAACTACCTGTCAATCTTTGTCGTCATGACTACAGAGGTTTGGCAACGCCAATTGCATCATGTTTTGATGCAATATATAAATTTTAAGACAGGGAATCAAGTAGAAACCACAAGGAATGAGCACTGGTAAAAGTGCTTGGGAGTTGTGCCATGAAAGTTTTGTGTGTTCTTAGTGTCTAACAACAAATACTGTAAGATGAAACACACCCGATCGAGTCGGTATTTTTGTATCGGGAGAAGGATGTTGGCAGTAACCACACCTGAGACATGATGGTATAACTTGTAAGAAAGGGAAGGTTTGGCATCTTCTATAACGGGGCATTAAACTCTTCTTCCGATAACATGGCGTTGAACTCTTCTTCCGATAAGAGGGCATTAAACTTTTTAGTTTGGGTCAGGAAGTAATTGCTTGTATTTTTAGACAAGTA
>JZLH01S0233149.1:10051-42821 GCA_001188425.1 Eucidaris tribuloides | reverse complement strand
GAATTGAATTGAAAAATTGAATTGAATTGAATAAAGAATTTATCCAATCATAAACGAGGGTGATATTTAACCCACGGATCTCATCAGAGCAAGTTTCTGTGGCAAGCACGCTCCAAAATTTTGGAACTACAATGATACCCCCCCCCCAAAAAAAAAAAAAACAATAGAAAACTGCGATGGAAACGGGACAGGTGACCAGCACAAATAATAGCACACATGCTTGCAAAATCATTTGGGGAACCAATTCAAAATGTCTACTTTTATACCCATACTATACAGCGTGGCCCAAAAAGAATGCTACAGATGCGATCGTTAATTTCTTCAAAATCATTCACAAAATATAATTGGTGATTAGTTCGTGGGTTAGAACATTCTTTTTCCAACAAAATGATACCATGATCATTAATTTTGATTAAGGTGTTTGGATCTGAGGGCTATTTTTCGGAGGCAATGTCGTTTCCCAAATTTACTATATTTTACACTCCAGTGATCTCAGAATACCAAAATATTCTCGCGTCTCAGCATGCCATACCAGACAAACCGCGATGACAATGGAGATGTAGCTCGCATTGTCTTCCTTATGAAAGCGAGGGCATTCCAGCCCTTTGTCATCGCGGTTTGTCCGGTATGGCAAGCTGAGACGCCAGAATATCTTGGCGTTCCGATGACCGCCGCTGTTGGAAAATTGGCAAAATTGGGAAATTGCATTGCCTCCGAAAAATGGCCCTAGAATCACAACGCCTTACTCAAAATCAATGATCTTGGTATCATTTTATTGGAAAAAGTATGTTCTAACCCACGAATTAAAAATTAATGACATTTTGCCGATAATGGTGAAGAAATTAGCGATCATACTCGTAGCATTCTTTCTGGGCCACCCTGTATAGTAAGTGTGTACACCAGGTGTTTAAAATAACATAACGTTTAATGTTTAATAATGCAAAATTATACATAAGATAATACTGAAAACTGAATATGGGTTATAGCTGTATAGTGTCCAATTTTGTTGGAGAGAGTGTGAATATACAAATCAGATTTGCGTTATTTTTAAATTAGGTTTCCAAATTTGCTAAATTCCCTACACCCTGTAAAAAAAAAAAAAACTTTGTATAGAAGTCAATAGGTGTGTATCTGAGTGTGTGCTTAATAATCCCCACATAATAGCTATGGACAATGGGTGTGAATACCACACCTTGGAAGCAATCTCCTTGGCCAGGTCCAGGGTGGATGAATACTTCATTTATTTTTCGTAAAGAATTACCATTTCACTGTCAGTCGCGTGCATAATTAATAAAGTATCATTTGCCCCGGTCCAGGACGAGAAACTGGCATACTACAGCTTCCAAAGTGTGGAATTCACAGCCATTATCCACGACTACAGTGGGGATCAAGCACACTCTCAGACACACACCCACTGTCTCTGTACAAAGTTTGGTCGAATGGGATATAACTTAAAAATAACATTCCACATTTTTACCACTTTTGCTTCAGTCGCTGACTACATAGGCTGTTTCCATTCGGAATATCTAGAAAACACATATGATATTAGCATTCCAGCGACCTCTGGGATCGATAGTTGTACCCGCCTATGCAGAGATAAAGGGTTCTTTTACGCAGGATTACAGAAAAGATCAGAGTGTTTGTGTGGATGCATGCAACCTCCACTAAATGCGTCGGTCACGAATGAGAATTGCGGAATACCTTGTGAGGATAACCCTCAGGTATTCTGTGGTGGTCGAGATTCTGCTCAAGTGTACAAAAGTAAGTGAGACCTTAGGTTTTTACTGTAATGCAATAGAACGTTTTTTTTATGATCGAGTTCCATGTCTCAAAGTAAATATTGTTAATTGCTTAGTAAAAACTCGAATTGACTCGACTCATGTCTCTAAAACATGTTAAAAGCATACTGAAGCATTTCAAATTATTCTATCACTCTGAGATCACAATCACGGTGAAATCATAAGAATTTTAGAAGGGAATGCTGGAGGAGTGTACTGGATGTATGTGCATCCCCTTTTCTGCCTGCGATGTGGTATCTGTTCTAATTTTCTAAACTTAAGAGTTCCACCTCCACATCCCAAACCAGGTTAAAATTTAGTTTCACCTCCAAAGATGTGCAGGCAAAAACTGTCGGGACCCCTGCAACTGAATAGAAGACAAGAGTCTCGCAAGATGAATTTCTTTTAATTGTAGTTAAAAAGGGATTTATCACTTCAGGTTGTAGCGAATGCACTTAACAGATTGTTTTTTGTTCTCGTCAGTTTTTCACAGAAATCTGTCAACCAGTTCGTGCGGTAATGCCAGTGATCCTTCAATGAGTGAAGGTAGTGTATTTCAAAAAGTTGTCACGATTTCTTGTATGTTACATTGCAAATTTTGATTGTTTCTCTCTTTTTTCAGTAGAGAATATGTTAATTGGTAATATCTATATATCTATCTATCACACTCGTCATCAGTGGTCATGGTGCACTGGCGTAAATCCGTGACGTCACCCTATTTATCGGGGGGGGGGGGGGTAATGAATGAATAGATCATCCCCCCCCATCGAATAGGATGACGTCACAGATTTACGCCAATGTCATGGTGTGACAAAGATGGAAAACAAAACAGTCCGTTTTATTTTTCGGTTTTATTTTCCATTTAATTTTGCATCTATGTCACTCCATCACCACCGATAACGAGTGTGACCGACGACTGTCTACCGCTAGGGCTTTGCCCGATTATTTTACGGTTTTATTTAGTAACACATTTACTCACGTTTTATTTGTATTCTAATGCTGTAGCATTCTTTTTTATTATCTCTATCTATATCTTTATCATTCTATATCTATCTATCTATCTATCTATCTATCTATCTATCTATCTATCTATCTATCTATTTATCTATTTATCTATTTATCTATCTATCTATTTATCTACTATCTATGCTATCTAGTATTCTAAAGATCTATCATACAGGGCCCAGAAAGAAATGTTACGAGTATGATCGCTAATTTCCTTCACCATTATCGGCAAAATGTCATTAATTTTTATTTCAGTGGTTAGAACATTCTTTTTCCAAAAAATGATACCAAGATCATTGATTTTGAGTAACGCGTTTTGATTCTAGGGCCATTTTTCGGAGGCAATGCAATTTTTAAAATTTGACAATTTTTCAACAGCAGCGGTCATGGGAACGCCGAGATATTCTGGCCTCTCAGCTTGCCATACCGGCGTCATACCGGAAAAACAACAATGACAAAGGGCTGGAATGCCCTCGCTTTCATAAGGAAGACGATGCGAGCTATGTCTCTATTGTCACTGCGATTTGCCCGATATCGCAAGCTGAGAGGCCAGAATATCTCAGCGTTCCCATGACCGCCGCTAGTGAAAAATTGGCAAATTTGGAAAATTGCATTGCCTCCGAAAAATGGCCCTAGAATCAAAACGCCTTACTCAAAATCAATGATCTTAGTAACAATTTAATTGGAAAAAGAACGGTCTAACCAACGAAATAAAAATTAATGGCATTTTGCCGATAATGGTGAAGAAATTAGCGATCATACTCGTAGCATTCTTTTTGGGCCACCCTGTATATATATCTATCTGTCTATCTATCTATTTATCTATAGATATTTTCCAGTCTGAATTCCCCTTGGTCTTGGTGGTATTTTCATCACTATGTGGTCTGTTACTTCTGACTTGCACTGGCTTTATCCTGTTGCTTATTTTACGAATATGCGACTCGAAACGGAGAAGAAAACGTGAAATGCATCTAGAAACTCGACCTGGAGATGATACTGAATGTCGTGGTAATGCCGGGTACCAAGAACTGAATGCCCCACCACGAAAGCCAAGCCGGAATAAGACAGTCGTCAACATCGAATGCGATGAGCTGGTCGCTAACAACCAGGATGAAGATGCTGAACGTGATAAGACCTCTCCAGCTGGGCATTGCTACGAGGCTCCTGATCGAAAAACCTCTCCTTCCTCCCCCTCCCTTCCCATCGACTCAGAGGGATATCACATTATGGGTCCTACTTCGTACCTGGAAATCAACCCACCCGAATCCGATGGGATGGATGTTTGTTACGCAGAGGTAACCAAGTCGGCTGAACCGGTGGAACGGGAGGAGTCACTGGACTACCTGTCAATTGAGGATACGTCATCTGATCATAGCAGTGAATCGCTTGAACTCCACCACACATACCTCAATTAGTTATTGAAAAACACAAGTTAATATTGTGGAGCTTCAATTGAAAAAAGTCAAACTTTTATATCTAAGCTACATTTTAGTGCTTAAATTTACAAATAAACATCCTAGAATACAAGAGTTTGGAAAGTTGCCACCACTTGCAAGATATGCGTGAACATACGCGTACGCAGGGGGGTGTTTGGGGTGTTCAAACACCCCCCTTTTGCCAAAGGGGGGGTGTTAACACCCCCAAACACCTCCCTTTTCCCCCGTAATCACCCCCTTTTTCCACGATATCACCCCCTTTTTTCGTCAAAAGAGGGGTGTTTGAAAATGTGAAATAATCCTGAAAACATGAAATTAATTGATTTTTCTTGGATGTTGGGAAAAAATGCGTCACTAACCCCCCCCCCCCGGCTTAGCGAGTTGTCGGCGGCTGGAGTGACCGGGAAAAATGTTGAACCTAGGATTTGGCCGCGGATGAACACCCCCCCCCCCCTTGGCAAAATCCTGCGTACGCCTATGTGCGTGAATAAACATCACCTTTAAAATCATTATTGTTGTGGAGTATAAAATTGCCTATACTGTATATATACACAGTAGTCTTTGGCAAGAAATGATCAATGTGAATCCGGTCAACCTAAGGTACTCATAGATTTTCAATTTTTTAAAGCACTAAATAATCACTTTATAATACAATCTTCTTAGGGCTTCATATTTTAGACCTAACCAAAGACACTAAGAGCATGGAGGATTATGTAGCTCACAGTGTTTTTAAACCGTCGTCATCAGGTCATTGTTAACTTGCGTCTTTAAACAAAGCACTTAGGGTTAATCAGAATATTCTTTCATTTCTAAATATCTAAAATTGGTTCAAAATACTGGAGTTAGAACTAAATGGAGAGAAAGTGTGTGTGTGTGAGGGGGAGGGGTGTCATGTATCACACTTCTTTCATTTTCTTGTATGTAGAACCAGGTACATGTATGTCACCTGGTTTCACCTGGTTCTTAATCAATAAGTAAGCCGGAAGTTGAAGTATTTCAATCGAAGTGTAGACATTCCATAAACAGTGAAACCTGTCAATAGTGGCCACCCAAGGGAAACAAAAAATATATCCTTTAAGAGAGATTGCTGCTATAGACAAAACATGATTTTCTTCAGGGAAATAATTAATTTTGTGGCCACTTTAGCCAGATTTGCTGCTGTAGATAGTTGGTCGCTAAGATAAGTTTGACTGTACGTGCTGACAGTATTTACACATTCATTGTCATGAAATAATTTAAAGTCAAAATGTGAGTATGTTTGATAGCCTTTGAACAACCATATGTGACAAGGCATGCACATCATACGATAAGAGCAATCCTAAAAATAATCCTAAAATCTAACAGTGCCCTTGAATCACCATATAAAGACTGACGCGTGTTCTTACATCGCATCAAAAAATCGATCTAAAATTCGTCAAATGTCTAAAGAATTTGTCAAGAAATAAATCTAAAGAGTAGTATTTCTGAAGTTGATACATAGTGCAATTGTAGGCCTCTGGAAAGAAATCCTCCGCAGCGAGTGTACCAAGGGGGGGGGGGCATTTTCGGCAAAACTTTTACTTTTCGTAAAATTCATGCTGGATACTTGTAAGATAAACTTGAAATAGTGTTAGGTGAGAAGGTTTGCTAAGAGAAGAAGGAGATTAACACCAAATTGACCCCAAAACAAGGACCATAATCCAGGATCCTAGATCATGGTTTCTTGAGTTTAACCCATCCTAGACGCGGTAAGATCTATAGACGTCCCTTGACAGAGCCCGAGATAGGGGTCCAATATTTTGGAAAATACCCGGGCAAATGCACGTCACATAGCGTAAAACTTACGCCATTACCTGAGTTACGGGATTTTCTTTTGTTCAATATGCAGGTATAAATACTGGCCTATCCCTGATATTCGAGTTGAGAGCCAGGGCGAACCGGTCGGAATATTTTGCTTGGTTCACCATTTGAACCACCATCAGATATAATATGTTATCAGCGTAACTCAAGATATTATATTGTATAATTATGGCAATCAAATATTTTTTTTTCAGTTGAAGCTTTTGCTTATTTTATGATATCACTCCATTTAGTTTTCTCAAAGTGACTCTGGATTTAATTCATTGTTTTCTAGCGAAAAAAACGAACTAAGGCAGACCCTCTTTCATGTGGTATATATTTCCCTTTATTATGTATTATGTATTATGTAGTGTCGTCCTTCAAATACACTGCCCCTGCAATAGTTCTTCTGGTGCAGAATGACCCATTACTGTTGCCAGTATCCCCCCCCCCTTCTTCATCACCGTGAAATTGGGAAGATACTCGGTAGAGCTCGTTCCCCGATTTACTTTTCTTGGTTAGAATGATGACATACGCTCTCTCTGTAGTCCGTTAATGGTGCACAGGATCCATCGATCTCATGATCCGAACCGTTTGAGCCTTGGGGGTACCAGTGCAATGAAACCCCCTGTAAATTATGGTGTACTCCCCAAAAGTATTTTAGAAGATTAATTCACATACATATTTCCGAAGAAAGAAACCTTAATTACAAGGCATTTTCTGCTAATCTTACCTCTCCACTCACAAGTGGCTATGCTTAATATACTCCAGAAATTTCACTTTCGAGATTTGAGGTGCTTTAAAAAATTAACCCATTTAGAGTAGCTGCTACATGACAGTATTGTTCAATAGGAGACGACGCAGAATTAACATGTTTGTTACTGAAGGAAATACAAAGGAAGAAACTATATTCATGCAAAAAGTCTCCACACCATTTTAAATTTTCTTTATTTTTACTTTTCATAATTGTGTACTTTATGGACCAGAGGCTTTAGGCAATATAACCTTGGCGTTTATCTTAGGTGTGAATAAATCGTTTGCCATTATTTCCCGGGCTTCTGTAGAAGAATGTACAATGTCCGGAGCGTCTGTATAACCTGCAGTCCCCAAGAGGTTAATTTTATTTTGCCTCAGATAAAGGTGTACAAATTAATACTGTATTATCACTAATACTGTTGTTATCGGTAATTATAATAAGGTAATTTGTAATAATAAGCACTATGTGGAGAGTTTCAAGTATTTTATAAGTGTATTTGCGATTTGTAAACGTAGATCAGTGAAAAGGTGTAATACTGGTTAATACTTTATACAGTAATTAGGTGTCAAAATAAATATTTACAGTAAAACCAGTCGGTTATATTGATGAATCAAATCATTTGTTGAATAAATTGTGCGCATTGATTGGATATGAAATGGATTTCATCATTTGCATCACATTGTTACTTTCCTGCACGATATCCGTTGAACCCAAGAACTGCACAGGAAGACCATGGGACGCACACTGCTCAACTGGTAAGTGAGGAGACGATTTGCTTTCAATATAACACGCATTTTCCATTATCCCAGCCCGAGATATCCCGTTCTTAGTCTCCAGTGGATTAAGATAATAAAATAAACCATAGTGAAACATATCCTTAACTCTGTTTTGATATACGATTTCTTGTTTAAACGTATTGTAATAAATTGATTACAAAATAAGTTAGAGACCACTGATAGTTAAAAAGCATGCTGATCAGACGTCACATATATGTCACGAGTGTGATAAATTATGGTGTACGCTGTACAGTTAAAGGTAGTGTATAAGACGAGTGGCAGGGTGGCTCTACCCCCACCCAATCTTGAGGAGAAAGGACTACCCAAATTAGCACAAATACTTCAAGAGAAACAAAAAAGATATACGTGTAGGTTTTATCTTTTCTCTAAATTATTGTAAGTTTCCTTTCAAAAATGTTGATTCCTCTAATTTAATAGTATATCACAATCAGTAGTGTCCTACGTGCGGTAGCAGCAAATGCTGATGACAAATTAAACAAAAATGTCTGGTAACAATTTTATATTTGGATCGAATTTTTCTTTCAGTTGCCGCATACATCGGTTGCTTTCCAAACGGGTGTCTTTCATCTGAATATAGTATTACTGATAGAAAAAGCATGGAGGTTGATAGTTGCCTGATGTTGTGTAGAGAGAATGGCTACTTGTTTGCGGGCCTAAAACAAGGGTCCGACTGTATATGCGGCTGTACGCAACTTTGCACTGATAACTCTGTGCCCGATAAGTATTGTGGGATTCCCTGCACGGGAAGCCCTGAAACGTTTTGTGGCTCATCCAACTATACTCAAATATATCAAAGTAAGTACTGTATTGCAAAAGAGGTTTGCTGTTCATCCATAGAGTTGGATTACTTATCCAGGTCTATGTGTTAATCTCGCTCTGTATTACTAAACTTTTGACCTATAGCGTCCGCCTTACAATCGGAAGGTCGTGGGTTCTAGCCCCGATCGGGTCATTCCAAAGACTTTAAAGCAAAAAAAAAAATAAAATAAACTTTTTAGCCAGGCGCTCGGCATTTTAGAACAGTATAAAGGTTAAAATAAGATTTATGTTATGCAAAGCCTGCTAGCATGTACACTAGTCTTACTGAAGTGGCTACCTTGTTTAAATAAAATATTATTACTAGTTGTAGTAGTAGTAGTAGTAGCAGTAGTAGTAGTAGTAGTAGTAGCAGTAGTAGTTGTGTAAATTAGATCAAGTGCTTGATCTTATATTTTAATGACTCAAAAAAAAAGTAGCCGAACAAAGACTTGAACCTAAAACTTTAGAGTAAACTTCCCTGGCATTGTTCTCTCTGCAAACCTTTCATTCATTAATATAAGTACTGTAAGTTTGTGTTGTGAAATCATTTTTACCACTGACTTCAATTTATACTCCGACTCGTTATTAAAACCGGTGGAGACGATTTGATCTCAATACAACACACAATCTCCATGTATAGACCCCATCCCGAGATACCTCCTTTCCAACAGATTAAAGATCTGCTGTCGAATCAGAGTATAGCACCCACATTTGACTCAAATGATTGTTTTGGGACCATTAATAATTCCCCAAAATGCGACCCCAGCATATTTATTTTGCGATAAAAAAATGTCATATCGTAAAATTTTGTCATTAACCAAGAAGTACACAAAAAAACCATTTTCTTTTCACAGTTGATCATCCTCTTCTTTCAAGCAGTGGCCGTAGGACTACAGTACCTTCAACCAGAAATGGTAAGAAGTTATATTGTTGTCTTTGTGTGATCTACGGTGCATTTATGTAGATGTACACTAATTATCCAGTCAGTCTGTGATTTTTCCTAGAAAAAAAAGTAGAAGAAAGTTTTGTCGAAATGTTTCTTTAAAACATTAAAGCAGTGTATCAAATGCAGAAATGTAGAAAAAAGGACGTCGGAGACATATTCTTAAGATGCATTAACGAAAATGACTCCATTTTCCTTTGAACAGTTACGGCCGTGTGATTGAATAGACTTTGTCCAGTCAAGATTAGCAGTTTGGGCTTTAAATTGGAGAACTTTGAACAAATTTATACTCTTTTAAGTTTATGAGTATGATCTCTTGAGCAATTTTATACCACTTATATGGAAATGGGACCAAATACGTCAAAAACACATGTTTGGCAATGTTATCCCCAATGTGTGCAAATGGTATGTCTGTCTAAAATGGTTATTACGGAAAACATACGAAATCGAGAAAAAAAAATCGGTGACTTAGGGCTAACATTGGTGAAAATGAAAGTTTTTGTCGATAATGGTCTCTTTTCAGACACACTTTGCAAAATATGTTCTATTAGGTGTTATGTTTTAATAACTATTATGTAGTACAGTACTAGAGACTTTTCCAATATGATATAAATCTATAATTCTCTCTTATTTAGTGACGATTGCAGACCAGATTTCACCTAACATCCCCACCACTCCTCACACGTGTCCAGTCCACCCTGTTAATTATGAAACTGTTGCCACCAGTCATCATCGTACGTCTACAGATCCTCCCGTTAGTTACGAACCTGTCACGCAGTATAATTCACCATACATCGTCGAGCGAGTTTCTAGCACCGATTTCATCGTCACCGTTACAGACCGTATCAAATCTAACTTCCCCGTGAACGTTGTAGTAATTTCAGCACTTTGTGGCCTGTTACTCATTACGTCAGGTGGCTTTATCTTGATGCTGTTACGAATACGCGGTTCAAAACGACGACGGAGAAGGCGTGACAAGCATCCACAAACCAGGGCCGAAGATGATACTGAAACTCATAATAGTGCAGTGTACCAAGAACTTAATGCTCCACCGCGGAGGCCAAGGGAAAGTCAGATAATCGTCAACATTGATGCGATGAGCTGGTCGCCAATAACCAGAATACATATGATGAACATGATAATACCTCCTTAGATGCTCACTGCTATGAGCTTCCTGATTCCCTACCTATTCCTTCCTCCGCTTCGCTTCCTAGAGATCCTGATAGGGCTGGAAATCAGCCCACCTGATCCGATCCCAAAGATGACCAGAGCCGCAGATGTAAATAGACATTGACCAACTTGGTTTCAAGTAGGTAACAACATGGCGCCTAAAGTCACGGGACGACCGTTAAACAATGCATTCTTACCTGAAGCATCATTGTTTCTGTGCGATTCTTGTGAAAACAGATGCTTGGTTTTACCAATTAAGTAACCAAATCAACGTTTCACGTCATTTTAATGAACTAACTGGAAAGTTTGAACTATTTTATAATGGTGGACGTTCCATGTCCATCAACATTTATAATATGCTAACGGTATTATCGTTTATTCCCGAGGGAAATTTATCTTTAATGAATAATGAATTAAAATGAACATTGTGAGTAGATTGTGAAGACTTTGAAGAATCAAAGTGTGACCCGTAACCCCATACGTAACAGTGGTGTGGCGGTATTGCATCTACATGTTCAAAGTTGAAAGGTTTTAACATCGTCATACATAAGTCGCCAGAGATCATCTGAACTGAAATTAGAATCAACACATTGATAATTTATGCAAAACTTTGTCTATACAGAATGCAATATCTCCCACAAAATATTTAACAAATGTTATATCCTTCACTTTACAAAAACTTTTAAAAGACTTTATTTAAAAAAAATTATTTTATAAACTCGTAGACTTTGTGTAACTCGTGTTATTTATAGTTTAAAATTCCTTCTTTTCTTTTCCTGTTTTACTCATATTTAGTATTTTGTATAATTTTGATCAATACTCATAACATTATTTTATAAATCAAATCTTCGTAATTTTATGTCCAAGGGATCACTAGTAACAAGCCTAATTTGTGATTCCACCACTAAAATGCTTTTGTTTGTTTGATATCCGTCTCTTTGATTTGTATTGCTGTTGTTTTGCCTTGCGTGGAAATAAATGAAATTACTGAAAGTGCTAAATTACTATAAAGATTTGTGATTTTGATAATAAATGGTGGGCTAATTCATTAAAAAAAAATCAATTAAGGTTAAATTGATCAAGATTGTGGGGGATTTTCAGTAAACAAAATTTAAATTGACCAAAATTACATGCCAATAACTCATTGCGTTCTACAAATCACCAAAGATCATCTGAGGTCGAATTGGTAAAAGGTATATCGAAGGTAGAACTTGCACAGGCCTTAGAAGCACGAAGAGTACACATCTAATAACATCATATTTCTGTTACATGTTGATGTACCCCATCATTCATTTTTCTCATAATATTTGTTGTACAAATATTTCTTTAACCCCTCGTTATAATTTGGGTGTCATTCATAAAAAATATGTAAATGTTTTTTTCTGTTTAGATAACGAATGAATGTTATTATTACAAGCATTAAAGAGTGTTTATACAATCATTAATGACTTCCATGGCTGTTTTAATGATCAAAAGCGGTTTTTTTTTATAATATGGGATTTCTTCACCAACGAAACGGCCATTGAGTTTTTACATTTGACAAACTGATAAAACAAGTTTGTGACATCACTAATTTGATTATTTTATTGAGACACGTTCCTCCGCAATGGAGAGCAAAATCGATGTATACATGACCAGAATCTAATTGCTGACGAATATAGCAGATGATATATAACAAACCCAATACACAGCTGCACGTTGGTGAAAACAAGACAAGATTTAGCAGACACATAAAATTCACAATTCTTATCACTCACCTTAATTGTGAGGATGGAGATAATACAGACAGACAGACAGACAGACAGACAGACATGCAAACAGACAGAGGGAATCGAACACTGGGAGGTGGGTGATATCAATTTGTTGAATCTTGCATTAATACGAAGTACACTTCTTACTTCAATTGAGGTAACTCGCAAGAATTCCATCATTGAGTGATCATATTTTGTCACTTCAATTTGATGTGCATTATCCAAATAAAGAGACAGTATTTAACGTTAAATGACCGTGTTTTTTTTTCCTTTTGACTTGTGATTAACTTCTGTTAATGGTTGCCAAAGTTATTTGATTCGATCTTGTTTATCGTAAATATAATGATTATGTAATTATATGTACTGGAAGTCAAAGAAGGACGTGGCAGAAATGTACTGCAATTTAAACAAAAAAATGAAGGAGTATTACTAGTTACAATGAGTAAAGAGTTGTAGCGGTATAGCAGTAGAAGAAGAGGAGGAGGAAGAAGAAGAAGAAGAAGAAGAAGAAGAAGAAGAAGAAGAAGAAGAAGAAGAAGAAAATGGAGAACAGGGACAAGAACAGCAAGAACAAGAACAAGAAGAGGAGGAGGGGAGAAGTAATTGTTAGCCAAAGAAAAATTACGTTGTTTTACTGATACACATAAGGTAGACATAAGCTTCGTTTTATCTGCTTTAATTTGGTTCGTGTTATGATGTCTACTTGAATGGCAGCTCTCCATATTTGTAAAGGGATGGCTGGCGTTTAACTTCTGCGTGTTGGTACTTCATAAGGCTACCAATCCTCGTCGATTCTTAGGAAAATATTAACAACACAATGCCAAGAACTGCAAAAACAATGCCAGTTATAATTACATCTAATTAAACGAAAACATGACATAATTCAGTTTCAGTTTTGTTTAGCAATATTCTTTTTATAAACTTTATACGTGTTCTCTTCCAGTGAGAATGTCATTCACTGGTTTCTGAAGTTGAACTCGAATTCTTTCGATACCTGTCAAAAATACCGTCGAATCACACAGCAAAGTCGTAATCAATAATCATGGCATCAAGCGCCCTAGTTTACTACTTTTAAAGGTCACTTAAACCAGAATAACGACCCCAATTTATGAACAATATGGAATTAATCAATTTCCGACACGTATGTACAGAATAGAACATGTTGAGGTATTCACTGGTATCTGAGTGCTATCCATTACTAACAAAACGGGCATCTCAGTTAGTTGCCACACAAATCGATGGAACGGACTTAAATAAATGCAAATGCAGGTTTTGTACGGGCGCTAAAATGAAGAGCGCAGGACGACCACCGAGATTCGTGCTCATATGTGTTGTCTTTGTGATGGTGTGTCCCAGCCGGGCCAAATTCAAAAACTGCTCCAAACATCCTCACGACTATCCTTCTCCTGATGGTAAGACATTTTGTTTTTATTCTGAAACCAAAAATAGTGTAGGCCTAATCTTGAAAGAAGGGGGAGCCGCACTCTACGAAAAAAGGTTCCAAAAAGTTGCCCAGCCTTGTCAAAATACCGGCACCTTTATTGGTTCTCTTGAGCTCCATTTTGACGTAAAAAGGTAAAAAAATAACACCATTTATTTTTAAAAGATTGCTACCGAGCACTTTTAATAGTTACAATAAGCACCTGTTAAAATGGTGTCACAATTGTGACAAAGTGGTGCTAAATTAAACCCTTTTTCTTAGAGTGCGGTGTATAAATAATTGGTGAACAAATACTGTATAATACTGTAATGAATTTATTCTGAAGATTAGGATTTAACTGGTGGTTGTACTTTCTTAACAGTGAATAAAATATATTGTATTAACAGAGACTCCAACCCTATAATATTACTGTGGCTATTTCAAATATGAAGTTACGACCAAATAAAACCGTGACATTCTTCACACTAAGAAAAAATATGTTCAACTTTGCACCTTTAGCAATGTCACACTGGAAGCACCTCTACGGGTGCAACTTTCCATCTGTCACATTGGGTGCACGTTTTAAGGTGCAACTTTGCCCCTTTAAAGGTATGAAAGGTACAAGGTTGTACCTGTAAAGGTGCTCCCAGTGTGATATTGGTCTGCAGCTTTAAAGGTGCAAAATCGAAGCTATTCTTCTTAGTGTGTTTTACCCAGCCTAGCCTGGTGGTAATACTGCGTACCGAATATCAGTATGTTTCAGATCCGAATTATGTTGGGTCACTCTCTTTTCGGAGTCATGAAACAATCATGGGCGCAAATCCACGAGGAATTCTATTCATGAGGGTGGGGGGGGACGACAACAATAGCGTGTCCCCCCCCCCCCCCACTTTGAATAGAACTCCTGCGTGGAATTGCGCCCATGTAATCAATAAAAGATCAAGCATTTGGTCTAATTATCATAAATTCGATCACACAGAGATCTGCTCACCACTTAAATTCTTTGGGTTTCATTAATATATATTTTGATTCTGTTTGCAGATTTCGAGTATATGGGCTGTTATCGTCGCGGCGATCCACCGTATGGAATTCAAGTCAGTGATCCCAACCGCATTATGAGAATTGACATTTGTGTTCGGTTTTGCAGTTACAATGGCTATGTGTTTGCAGGGTTATGGAACGGGTCGGATTGTTCGTGTGGATGTTTGCCGTTTGCAAAGTTGAACTTACAATCAGACACCATTTGCGGGATACCTTGTCCCGGTAGCATTGAAACATTCTGCGGTGGCACAGATTCGACATCACTGTTCAGAGGTTAGTTTAATTTTAACCAATCAAAGGAAAATAAACATAAATGTTTCTCTGGCCATGTACACTTGTTGGCAATTAACCGCATGGTCAATCAGTCTCAAACTAAAATAAAAAAAGACTTTGAATTTGATGAGTTGGTTTCAGTTGTAGTAGATACAACGAATGTGTCGAAATTGAGTTGTATATTCGGAATGTAGATTTAACGCTTCCAAAACAATGTTTGATTTCCTTGAAATATTCATTATATTGATTTGAAAGTGTCTTTTCTGACAGTAAACCCTTAAATTTCTACGAATGTGTCCGACTATCATCTAGCCCTGCCACCTTGCAGTACAGTGCCTCACAAATGAACAATTACAACTAATTATCTTACTACATGATGAATCAATCAACTACAGGATACACACAAATTCATATTCTGCGTTAATTAGTATATATTGTTTATACGACATCAAACTTGTTTCATTATCCAAAGAGTGCCTCCACGGCAAGCATTAGAACTTATAGTTACAGCAGAAAAAAACACACACACACACACACTACAAATCACCATTTTCAGACACCTTCTACGACATATTTTTCGAGGATGGCCTCTATATTCAAGAGAATACATTGCTATTCAACTATATCTGTTACGTAAGTTATTTTAATTTCATTTAATTCACAGTAAATATTTCTGCATTTCTTCCATTTCAGTTAAAGATCAGGTTATCGCTTTCAGCCGATGCACCGGGACTCCTGCTTCTGCAAGACAATTCAGTGAGTCACTCAGTTTATGAAATATCTTACTTCTGTCAGCTCTATTAAATGTTGTTGATAACCAGATATAACGTACAATAACTAGCCACTTGTCAAGACTGTATGTGATTTTTTTATAGTCCATTATTTGTTGGTTAAGGGCTTCGTACGATGGCGAATTGCCACTGCGTATGCAACTTTTTGACATTCGTTGGCATACGCTTACGTTCGTTTTGGAATCTTTTTGACGTTGTTGTTATTTGTTTTCATACATTGTTGTTCGTACTATACATCAAAAAATTTTCGGACTTTTTGCAATTTGTTCCCTGTTCTTTCCGAAAAAAAAAACTCGACATAGTGTGAAGGTACCTTTAGTTATTTTGGTTACCAGATACACGTTTTCTTTGATTCTCTTTGCCTAAATGTAATCAGTCGGAAAGCATTTGTAACGAGCTCTCGGATAAAAATTTGAAATGTCGAACCCTCGAGCCACTGACTTGCCGACCGGTCCACGATTGGAAAAATAGCACTCCTATCTAATCCATACTAAATTTACGTCTCATTCGTTCACTAATGATTGTAGCTATTGATTTGGTTCTTCTGTTTGTTATCATCTTCATCATTATTATGTTGTTGTTTTTTATGTCATTTTGCACCTATTACGATACAATGGCACTAATTTCATGAACACTTCCTGGCCAAACAACTTTAACCAATTATATTTTTATTTTATACATTTAGTCAGATTGGATAGAGGGTACAAAATCATTTCAAAGATGGGCGAAACATACAGCAAATTGAAATATATACGTCTTTTATTCATTTCTATCAGGCACTGACCCCTTGTGGATCAACGGAACAATATTTGTGGTTGCATCGGGAATAGTCTTCTTGGTTGCTGTCATTATCAGGTACGGGGGACATCTTAGGTAACTGAATGCAATGAATACGTTGTCATTGCTACACAAAATATTTCCCCATTGCCATGATAACTTGTATTTGTATGAAAATGGTAAAGCGAGTTTAATTGGTCATTTTCAAATAGAGCTGTAAGTATATTTGGTTAGTAGTGACTTGATTTGACTGATCAAAGCTTGCAGGCCCCTGAAAACCGGGAGCCAGGGAATGCTCGCAGGAATCTGCACAGAACCTCCTACAAAAAAAAAATTAGGGGATGATGCACTCCATACCATTCTTCACTATCTTTTGCCATTATGTTGTACCATAAAACAAACTGCCATGGGGACCGGATGCCCTTTTTTTTCTTGTTTGCTTTTCATATTACTTTGTACCAAAACTTACCCCGCTTTGGCATCAGATGACCTTGTCTTTTGTTTACTTGTTCATATTTCTACCATAAAACAATCCATCTTTTCTGCTTGTCATATTAATTCTCACTATCCACTGGGCTATTAATCCCTTTCCTCTATCTCATCAACCCTTACAACAAAGTCTTTCCCAGGGACCTGTAAGGTACTTATCACTTGCCTTGACTAACGAAAGCAAGTGACTTGTCACATGATTTGACTGAAAAATAAGTGAGATTTGTTACTTGATTTTGCTAAAGAAAGAGTATTACATTTAACTTAACTTGACTAAAGAAAGAGTGTGACTTGTAACTAGACTTGACTGAAGAAAGAGCGAAACCTGTCACATGACTAATTGACTAATGACAGAGCGTGGCTTGTAAGTAGACTTGATTAAAGAAAGAGTCTTTCCCAGGGACCTGTAAGGTACTTATCACTTGCCTTGACTAACGAAAGCAAGTGACTTGTCACTTGACTTGACCGAGGACAGAGTGTGACTTGTAACATGACTTGACTGAAGGAAGAGTAAGACTTCTCACTTGACTTGCCTAAGGAAAGAGTGTGACTCCTAACTTGATTTGACTAATGACAGAGTGTTTATTGTAACCGGACTTGACTACTGAAAGAGTGAGGGAGACTTGTTACTTGAGTTGACTGATGAAAGTGCGGTATTTGTCACTTGACTTGACTAATTAAAGAGTGTTACTTGTAACTAGACTTGCCTAATGAAAGAGCTTGACTTGTCGCTTCACTTGACTGATGAAAGTGTATGACCTGTGACTTGTCTTGACTAATGAAAGAGCTTGACTTGTCGCTTGACTTGACTGATGAAAGAGTGTGACTTGTTGCTTGACTTGACTGATGAAAGAGTGTGACTTGTTGCTTGACTTGATTGATGAAAGTGTATGACTTGTGACTTGTCTTGACTAATGAAAGAGCTTGACTTGTCGCTTGACTTGATTGATGAAAGAGTGTGACTTGTCTTGACTAATGAAAGAGTGAGACTTGTTACTTGACTTGCCCGATGAAAACACGTGGGACTTGTCACTTGACTTGATGGGCGAAAAAGTGGGACTTACGTCTTGACTTGATTGATGAAAGATTAAGATTTGTGACTTGACTTGTCAAGTTTAAGAGTGTGACTTATCAGTATACTTGTTGTGATGGCAAAGGAGTGTGACCTGCAACTTAGTGTCAGTGATAAAACGAGTACAGCCCCTGTTTTGGCGTGTATTTTTCAAAGCAAATTTTATATTAGCTCAATACACTGGCATTATACGAAAACAGAAACACTGAATTCTAAATTTCAGACCAGACGAGCAAGCTTGCATAATCATAATTTTCGACCTCACAAATTATGCCTCAAAGTGAAGGAAAACAAACTTGTAATTTGAAATCGGGTAAATGAATGGCCCTTGTTTTGGGTTAAAACGAGAAACTTGGATGAAATCTCTATTAATGAAGTTTATTGTATACATTTCACAATGTTTGTGTAGTAAGTAACAAATACAATTGGTTGTTCATTTTGATACATCTTTAATTGTAATTAAATCAAGAAATGTCATGTTTTTATGCACGGTAACCAATTATGACCAAGTGGTTGATGGAAATACTGATTTTTACGTTAGTTGTATTTCCAGGAGTTTTGCGACTAAACTGGTCGAGAGCCAAGGAGACACATTGAGCCGAACACGTGATACGGCAACAATGACGAGGGTAACCTGTCGAGCGGCTGCCACAACGACTACGACCCAGGAAAGTCAAGGCGAAGTCGGTAAAGATATATGATAAATCCTTTATTGAACTGATTTGAAATGAATTTATTTTCCACTTCGATTATAGTGACCATTTTTTGTGTCCAGCAATATTGCTGCAATAGGCAAGGACACAATTTCTTTTACAGATAGGGAAAGCAGGCGAAAGGGAGCTACGACCGTCCTCAATAAATTAAGTTACTTGATAAGTAAACTTAAAAACATAATATAAGACGTGGGTAGTTCATCAAGATAAATCCGACTAGCCTCCTAACCCTATATTCCTGAAATGGCTTCAACCGCAATTATCCAACTTAGTAATCCTATACTTGTTGTGATCTATTCCAAGCGATACCTACCTTTCTGCCCCCTCCCCCCCGCCATGACAGTCTGTAAACTACCATACAATGGGCGTAGCGCTGGGGGTGCACTGGTCGTGCACCGTGCGCCACCCCCCCCCCCCCCCGCAGAGCCATAGGAGTTCCACTCTAATAGCTAAAAAAAAAAGAAATTTGCACCACCTTTTTTTGCTTTCAACGCCTAATTTTCTCAACTTTAGTTCCACCTCCCTAAGATGTGCACCTTCCTGTTCCACCTCCCCGAGATGTGCATCTCCCCATGCCCAAACCAACCTACGCCCTTGCAGTATCGTGAAATATCATAACACTTATGTCTGACTTCTCTTGCCTTACACTTTCATTGGCAGATTTAAATGGTTACTTGGTGTTAGACTCCCCTGTGTCTGATATGGAAGACAGCACACTGTACGGAGTTTTTCCGCTTTTCTCGGATAGCAGGGAAGACATTGCAGTTCCTATTAATGACACGTATGACTGTCTTGAAGCATCCTCCAGGGACTGTACAATGGTGTAGGTCCATGCTTTATACCAAACAATCGTTGATCTGTTTTCTGCAGAGTCCAAAATTTCTCGGGATGGAGTCAACTTGCAGCCTCTTCAATTCAATTCTGAGTTGTACACAACAATAATAATAATAATAAAACAATAAAAGACACAATAAAAGTGATGGCACTAAACGGCTGGATGGCCCTACTCAGTTAAAGTTACTCGGATTTCCGCGTTACCTTGACTCGAGTTGATTTGATGAACAATTGACGGCACACCAATCCAAGTCAAATCAATTCTGAAATCCGCGTCACTTTAACTCGGAATGCAATAGACTCCCAGTTGACTCCATTTCGAGTAGATTTTGACTCTGCAAATGAAAGAGTGTAGTACGAAAGGCACGAGTTGATGCCATTGTTCGTAATTCTCCGATTGAGGTTTAAGTCTCTGTTTATTTCAAAAACAAATATGAGCTGCATCATCAGTGCTACCCTTGTCTCTACATGTACTGTAAAGATAATGAAGCCCTGGAAAAAATGCACGTCATAACCAATCGGCAAGTGCGCTTACAAATTAGAAATGTATGATCAGTTTTTAAATAATTCTATTTTTTGGGGGGACTTATGGTGTTAAAGTAAATTATACGGTGGACAATTATTATTAAGGTGTTTTTCATTCATGGGTACCCTATAGTGATGATTGAACAATAAGCAGTAGTCTTCACTGTTTGTTTATTCTAACATTATTAAACCACCAAGACATAAATCAAATGTAGAGTAAGTGGGCCGATAATATTAAACATTTTCTTTAACATGTTTGAGGTGCGGAACAATAAAACATAATTATACTGAGTTTCTTACCATCCAACATCTCGTGACTGAGATATTGTAAGAAATACATGTATTTACTTCTCGATGTTATAATACCCACAAACCTCATCAATGATATATTGTACCATGCATGTAATATCTATGAATATACTAAAAAGTGTGTGCATCACCATGATAGTTTTATTCTCATAGGCATGCAATTATGTAAGCAAAAGCTTTAGACTGTCCAACAACGTAGAATATGTGAAACTCGTAGCAACAGAAATGATTTGAAGGAAAATGGTGTATTCCTATAAAAGAAATCTATTTTGCATAAAAAAAACTTTGATCCCTGCCAATAAACCAGTTCGTAGTTGCAGTATGCTAATGTTCAGATAAAAATGTTAGAGGTCCGAGTTATTCGAAGTAGTGAAAAACATTGGATAAAATGCTCTTATAGAAAATATGTGCACTTGCATTAACCTTGTAATCGTACCGTCGCATGGTCATTCTATATACAATCATAATTATCAAGGAAAATGGCAAGATTAGAACAGATATTGAATTAAGGATGCAATAATACCAGAACCAGGTAAAGAGTTTAATTACAAAACGCGTTAAATCTACGTTAGTAACTTTGGAGAAAATGCATTTCTTGGTCCGAGTTTGTATATGGGCCTATGGAATAATAAAGGTAAATCCCTAGATATTTTTACTTATATTTCAGACTATCGATAGGTTAACAGTGTTAATAATTCAATTTTGGTGAAAAATGGATGTAGCGCGTTTATGACTGAAATCTTCCACTATAAAGTTCAGGGTTTTACTTGTGAAAATGTCAACCTCAGAAATTTTCTC
The DNA here is from genome assembly GCA_001188425.1 of Eucidaris tribuloides. NCBI lineage: Eukaryota > Metazoa > Echinodermata > Echinoidea > Cidaroida > Cidaridae > Eucidaris > Eucidaris tribuloides. Next base: position 21,526 of record JZLH01S0233149.1, on the reverse strand, counting down.
TTCGTTGTACAAAAATTACACGAATCTGCTGTGATAGTTACGTTTGTTGTGTAACTTTCTGCATGTTTATTAAATTTTTAACAGGGGCATACTTTAATGAAATACTGAAAAACGAATGGTTGTTTCTCCCCACGTAAACAAACTTAAGACAAATTCTTCCATCTTGTACATACACCCTATAGCTGGTGACTATAATGTATTATTATATGTTTCAAATTATTTGCTTCTTGGGAATTTTTGTTTTACTTCTCCTAATTATGTCGTTGCCCCTTAATATCCCTGAATCATACATTTTAATGAAGATAACACAATAACACTTTAAAATCCTAATTTTATTTAAAATCCTTGAACAATATTTATTTATAGTTTGTGTCAATCCTAATAGTTCAATTGCCACACACATAAGGTGAACTTTTCTAGCATCCCGATTTATAACACTCGACAGCTGAGTCATGTATCAATATTTTTTGCAGACGTGTATACCTTTGTATTATTTCTGATTGTATTTTGCAATATAGGCCTATGTATCTTCGGTCATTGTTTTGTTGATTGAATTACGAAATAAAACAAATCAATCAATCAATCAATCAATCAATCAATCAATCAATCAATCAATCAATCAATCATCAATCAATCAATTGATATAATTAATGATAACAAATCTCACATGTCATTTGTTGATATTTAAACTTCTTTAAGTGCTCTATACTGATACTTGAGCTACATTTACTGTTTATTGCAAGGTCATGAACCTGAAATCAGTAAATACCATGCCACGATTATACATTAACATACACACATACATACTCCTGCTGAAGGTTCTCAAATAAAGACCATGCAATGGCCTGCAATAGTCTTCCACAATGAAGCTGGTGTAGTATCAGTGAGTTTTATTGTTTGTTTGGAATCAACGTAACCAACTGGTTACTTCGTAAAATGATAGTGATGGTGATGGTGATGGTGGTGGTTGTGGTGGTGATGATGATGATAATGATGATGATGACGATGATAATGATGGTGGTGATGATGATGATATTGGTGGTGATGATGACGGTGGTTGTGGTAGTGGCGTTGTGGTGGCGGTGGTGATGGTGGTGATGGTTGTGGTAGTGGCGTTGTGGTGGCGGTGGTGATGGTGATGATGGTTGTGGTAGTGGCGTTGTGGTGGCGGTGGTGATGGTGATGATCATAATGGTCATGATTATGATGGCGACTTCAACAACAAGGATAATGTGTTGATATTTATTATGAACATTCAGTTACCAAATTAACAGATAAATCTTAATCTTACAAGTATAATGCATTTTTTTTTTACAATACATATTTCCCATTATACTTTTAAGGTACATAACAGTTTAGGTTCATTTTGCCTTTTTCTCCATTTATATAAATCTGTAAACGCTTTGTTTTAAAGACGCTATACATGTTTAACACTGTGGAAGACCTGTTTAAAAATTGTCGAACTTTGCTATCTGACATATCTGACAGTGTTTGAATGGACAAATAAACAACAGAACACAAAAGTTTGGACAGTTATGCTGTCACTAGTAAAATATGTGCAGATACAAATTGCCACATTAATTATTCTCAGCCGATAGGAAATTCTGCAACACAGCAGTCTATGGGGGAAAACTGGAATGGTCTCTCAATGATTTTCACTTTTTCGAAGCACTTAATGATGGTTTTAAACTGGAATTTTTTCAGGGCTTCATTTTTAGACCGTATCAGAGACACTGGTAGCATGGGGAATCATGTAGCTCAGATTTTGTTAACTGGAAACATTGTTATACAATGCCTTTAATGCAACTTCAAATGTATGGTATGATGATTTGAAACTCATTGAATTTCTTAAATTTTGTTTAAATTTCGTGCATCTAGTACCTAATTTAATAGTAAAGGTCAGTACTATATATGGATGATAAAACAGGTTTGTTGTTGACCAACATGAGAGGTTTTCAGGACTTTTTCGCTGAATTCCGTGCAATTTCCACTTTTGCACGTATGAACATCACACATTTACCTCGCTTTGTCTCCATCGAATCAGTTCAAATGCGGCGACTGCTTTCTGTACTTTTGGGTACATGTAGGTATCATGTGGCATGGTTTCGTTTGCATGGTATGCTAGTTTATAAAAGGGTGTGATTTGGTGTGGTGTGGTGTTGTGTGGTGCGGTGTGGTGTGGTGTGGTGTGGTGTGGTGTGGTGTGGTGTGGTGCGATTATGGTGTGATGTGGTGTGGTGTGGCGTTGACTGGTGTGATTTTGGTGTGATGAGGTGTCGTGTTTGGTGTGTGATGTGGTGTGGTTGGTAGGGTTAATTGTGACGAGTGATGTGATGCGGTGTGGTTTGACTTTATGTGGTCTACGTGTGGTATGTGAGTGGTTTAGTGTGGTATGACGTGGTGTGGTGTGGTGTGGTGTGGTGTGGTGTGGTATGCTATGGGGATGTAATGTGGCCTTCTATCCCCTTCTTGACCTAAACAAGGCATGTTGTCATAACACGTGTATGTCTCCTTACTTAAATAATTTGACTGATTCATCTAAATAGTGGTACCTCTATGCAGTTGCAGGGCGAACATAATTCTTTAATTTGTGGCCATGGGCTCAAAATTCAATGTCACAGGTGGTATATCTAAGTGGTTTAATCAACTCATGTCAAGTATAGTTCCTGATTATACCAGCTTGCAGGACGAAACAGACTGATTAGATTTCGAGATGATTAACCCTCCCCGGGACCCTCTCATGAACTCTGCGGCAAAACTCCTTACACCTTAGGTGTGGTATTGGAAGTATTGTACTGAAAGGGGTTAACGTTTAAACGCCAGAATTATGGTTCATAAATTTCTCTTTGTCATTAATTCATAAGCCTTTATTAACACATTTGGATTGAGGAGAAATATGTACCACCATAGTATCGGATTAGGTTCCCTGTTCCAGGAGGTCCGGAGCGATTTTTTTTCACGTAACGATTAGAGCTATTGACTGCTTTGCAATGGGGGCACCGTCAGTTGCTCAGTTGACAATATCTCAGCGTACAAAGGGTTAGGGTAAGGCTTGACAGTGGGTTTCCAGTTCAGAGTAGGGTTAGGTTAGGGTTGAGGTTGGGGTTCGTGTATGAAGTAATCGCGCAGCCAATGTCATATACACATGGAAGAGAAAAAATATCAAGCTACAAACACAAATCAGCATATATGAAGCATGTTCTGTCGGTGTTGCTCAAAGCATCTGAGACGTGGCAAATGACGGCTAGGAACACACAAAGCACGGATCGCTTTCCCCATAATTGCACAAGAAGAGTTTAGGGATATCATGGAGAGACCTTGTTACAAACATAGAACCAAGATAAAACTCCTGACTCAAATCATAAATAAACACCTGATGGATAGATAACAACCGAATCCCCAATATATTACTTGGTTGGAAACCAACAGATGCAAACAGGAAAAGAGGAAGACCTCTCACAAAGTGGAGAAGAACTATATAATTTGATATAAAAGACATAAATGTTTTATGGTAGCAGGCAAAGACCCAGGCCCCAAGGCATGTAGAAAGGAGTAGAGAAAACTTGAGGATCGTAGCCCTCCAGAGGCCAAAATGACCTAAGATGAGGTAAAGTAAGATAAAAACGATATCAGCTGGACTTTCTATAAAATATAGTGAATCAATGAACTGCATGTTAAGACAAATGACATTTGGATGGATATGTGGCGTAATATAGCATGATGACATGATAATGACATGATAATTACCAAAATGTATCTACAAATCTAGCAACTCCCTTGATTTCTTTTTACTGAAGCCGCCCCTGATATTGTGCAATTTATAATTAAAAGTAATTACTATTAATCAGGAGGTAGAGAAAGCCGTATGATTGATTAATGTATGTTTCACTTTCAGGGATAGACCTAGTAGAATTGGCCGGGAAGAGCACATTTTCGTAAGAAAGTACATTATTCGCAAAACACCAATTATCATTTGCTCAGATTTCACTGATAGCTATTTTATACTCCCTCTTTCAAATCAAATAGTTTCGATTGTTTTATGAATAATTTTACAAGCACTTTTTTCTGAAGTGGAAAGTATTTAATCTGATTAACGAGATATAGTCTAGATCACCACCGTATAGTGTAAAAACAACAATCATTGCCATATCATTAATACTGAAGTTTATAGTACTAGAATGGAGTTTGTACGGGCTGCCTTAATTTCGCTCGAAATTTTGCAACTTCTGCTGCTCTATGCTGGTTTTATTGAATCCACGAATTGTTCAACACATCAAGATGGTCGTAATACAGGTGATAAGATCCTTTATTTTTTAAATCCCTCAATAATTCTAGACATAAAATAACGAGAAGTCTGTTAAATCTAGTAACTGTTAAACGTGGTGTATTGATGTAAGCTAGGTGTTATGTGAATTAATGCCGGAGTTCGCCAAAACAATTACACGAAGTTTTATGAAATTTCTAACTGGGTAGCAAAAATATGAAAACATGTTTGCTGTCATTAAATTTTATTTTATAAAACTAATGACATGATCAATTTTACTCCATTTCCAGTTGTAAGACATGTTGGCTGCTTTCGTATCGGCTGCTTACAATACGGCCCCCGTACTACAGACACCGTCCACAACGCCGTAGACTCATGTGCCAGGCTGTGCCAAGGCTATTTCTTTGCCGGGTTACAGAAGGGCTCCGAATGTGTGTGCGGGTGCCATCCGCCCTGTGCTGATGGGTGTTTGCCGAGCGACAAGTGCGGAATACCTTGTCCTGGAGATGTGTATGTAGTTTGTGGGGGAATTGATTCCACTGAAGTATACCAACGTGAGTCAAATCATTTACATTCATTTGCCTTAATGAATACTGTTACAATCCTGCACTTTAAAAGAAAAAAATGAATAGGAATCGTTTCAATCGGGGACAAACGAGAGTTCTATTCAAAATCTGATCAAATTTTGAATAGATTCGCTTCATATTTCACTAGATTATAATCATATTTGAATAGAATCTACAACATTTGATCAGATTTTGAATAGAAATCTCGTTAGTCCCCGATTGAAATGATTCCTATTCAAATTGATTCGTTTGTTTTTTTTTTTAGAGTGTGATGATAAATATTACCTTTGAAATATAGGAGTAATTGTTTTAGTATCAGTAGTAGCAGCAACAGCAGCAGCGGTAGTTGTGGCATTAGTAGTAGTAGTAGTAGTAGTAGTAGTAGTAGTAGTAGTAGTAGTAGTAGTAGTAGTAGTAATAGTAGTAGTAGTAGTAGTAGTAGTAGTAGTAGTAGTAGTAGTAGAACTTTATGACGGCTAAAACGGTATATCGTGAATGAATTAGGATAACTTTTCATTTTGTTCAAAACCTACGGCCACTAGGCCCAAACCCTCTTTCCCTCATTTTTTCAGGACCTCTGGAACTGAGTAGTATACATGTAGCATTTTAGTTGAAGTTATGAAGAAATAGTAAGTGCAGAAATGTGACCAATCTTTGACATTTGACCCTTTGGCGGATTACTTACAAATCTAATCGGTATAATCTTGACCTAATTTGGAAAAAGTACAGAGTGCTGTAATTGACCAAATCAATCTTCTTATCTATACTTCTATTAAAATGTAACATAGTATGCAAAAAGCAAAAACATGATGCACGGACCCAGTATGTAAAGAAAATGATAAATCACGGAAAAGCATATTTTGTTTACGACGGAATAGAGACGTCAAATAGTCATCCTGCATCATTTCCTGTCGATGTCAAACACAGTGTGCCTTCAAATTTAGTCACCCTGTAGCATTTTTCGACGAGATAACTACCTGTAGGTCTACATTAATATTTGTCTCCTGCAACATTTGTCTACAATGTGGTAATGTCCTTCCTGTCATCCTGCAGAATTTGTCGATGACAGAATGTGTTATATTATGTGTAATAGTCAAATGCAAATGAAATATGTTTGAAATTTTGCAACTCACAAAACAGATATTTTGTTTTTTCGATTCTTTGTTAGCGTAAAGGGTATATTTAGGAAAGTGTTTTTTAAATAAATTTCTGAAAATGTGCAATAACTCCGGAATGACACTTAACTATTATTCTCTTCCTTATCAGTTGATGATTCGATTCCTTTTGTTAGAGCATGCCGGGAGCCTTTCTATGGTAAGTTAGAATTTCGTTCAAAATCCACGTAACTATTATAAAAGTTACAAAATCTTTAAATATTGAAATACAGATAAATTGAATCCCAGTCCACGCTCTGTTTTCGAGCGTATTAACACGTTGAATTGGTTGGATGTCCCCAAAAAGATGGTGACGTCATCTGCCCTCTCCCCCCCCCCGTGTTTATTATTTTTTGGAACTGCCAAATCTTGTTAAAATACGAGGCATAATTTAGTCTTCTATACCTTGTAATGGTGATAAATCAAACCTAAGAAAAGTAACATAATAAAATTATTTAACATTACAGATTTACACCAGAAAACATACTACATGTAATTAAGTCCCTATCCCATGAAGTAAGCTCTTTGCCCTTGCATCAGTCATGGCTAAGTCAAATCCTTGTTTTTGTGAGGCTGTAATTCATTGGAAATATGATAATACAAACATCGTCATGGTCAGATTTTTTCAGTCGACTGACTTCTTTCTTTCTCCCACAAATGCCGTGTACAATCAAACCTACTTTATTCACACAAAGTGATAATATGAGTTATAATAAGAGGTTCAATTCAAAAGATTTTATTTACAGGCTTATACGCATATTAGCCTATAAATAAAATCTTTTCTTTACACGTTATGAAATAATTGATGGTATACACACGCCGATTTATAAGAAAACTACAAGCAGGTTTGATTTAAAATAACAAAATATCCATAGATATCTTTTAATTCACAACAACACATCATGACTCTCCCTATATACACAATGTAATCCTTACGGAATATTGAATTAGATTTATGACTTGGTGACTACAAGATGAATTAATTTTTGTCTTGGTACAATGTGATGTAGTTAAAGATAGATTGAATATTTGCAGAGCAATATAATTTTAATATCAACTGTTTTCAAACCTTCTATGGACAGGTGGTATTCTGAAAATGTCACTTTAGTATCGAAGAGAGTAGTTGAGAACAAAACACTTCGTTTTTAACAAATACTCAAATCGTCATGCTGAAAACGTACTAACACAGACGTCTATAATGGGACAATGAACCAGGAGTGAAAAATTAACATGTTAAAATACCAATCCTACAAGTATTCTATTACATTTGAAATAAATTTGTCAAAATGTATTATGCAAATGTATGTACTTTCACCTGGAAACTAATAAAATGTGGAATTCTGATGAAAGATTTTCCACCACTTGATGCTTGATGCTGTCAAATCTATATATCAGATGTGGTGTTGATTTTCAACAGTCTCTAGAGGTATCATTTAAACACAAGCAGAATTCGTAAAAACACCCAAAGCATCATCTTTAGTATACCAAGAGTGTTGAATGCAATACTTTAATCAATCGTAAATACAACACCACACGTTTTTACAGTGTATATAACTTACGGTTAGTGTTAATGTACCTTTAAATTTTTTAAATATTGACTTTCAGGAGTAACAGCGAGTACAAGTACTTACTCCAGTGTCAATAGTGGTCGTGTATCAACGAGCAATGAACACGTGACTCATCACATGACATCATCTCATCAGGTATACAAGGAACTAACAACGGATCACGTGACTCGTTCAACCACTAGCATTGGATTTGTATTGCCGATCAATATTATACTACTCATAACTCTTAGTCTCATTTCACTGATCATTCTCTTTGCCTTCGGAATGGTCGCGATATTTATATTCAAGAGAAGGCGAAAGAGACGTATTAGACGAAGAACGTCACGTTCAGGAGACGTGGCAACAGAAAACGACAAACCAGACAATGTCACTTCGTACCAGCAATTAAATGCTCCTCCAAGAGTACCGGACCTTAATAAGATACCATCAAAGGTCATCAGGGTGAGATTAAACGATCTGGATCATGTCAACAAGAGTCAGGGTGATGCCAGTAGTGTCAAGTTGTCTTCTGAGGATCATTGCTATGAATATCCTCATGTTACCCGTCATCCGGCGCCAACATTGCCCGAGACAGATCAATCAGGTTACCTTATCCCAACTCCGACATCACCGAAAACAGATCAAGCAAATTCTGTGATCCCAACTCCATCATTACCCGAGACAGATAAATCGGATTACCTGATCCCATCTCCAACATCACCCGAGACAGATCAAGCGGATTACCTGATCCCAACTCCAACATTACCCGAGAAAGATGAACAGGATTACGTAATTCCAAACCCAACATGACCTGAGACAGATCAATCAGATCACCTGATCCCAAATTCAACAATCCCTGAGACCGATCTATCGGATTACGTAATCCCAACTCCATCTAATTCGGCTTGTACCACTTAAACCCGAACAAAATCCCTGACTCTTTCGTATTTCGCTTTTAGGGCAGTATGATCCATTGTGTATGTCTTCATGTTATGTTCAATCGAAATGAGCACTACACAAAGTCACTTCGCGTCTGCCAAAATACTAGCACATGTACTCACACTCAACACTTCCCACTACCCACTGTTTCTCTCTAGGGCCCCCTCCTCTCACAACAACGAACTTTGTACAACTATAAATCCCACTGATTTTTTTTCCTAGGCTGCCGTCTCCTCAAGCTTCGGCTTAAAACGTTCAGCCTTCTGCATTTAAATCAACAACAGCACACCACAACATAGCAAGACGTTGGTAATCAAACTAATTCTTCTTCTTCTTCTTCTCATTCTTCTTCTTCTTCTTCTTCTTCTCCTCCTCCTCCTCCTCCTTCGTTTTCGTCTTCTTCTCTCTTTCGGCCGTTCCCACAAATTAGGGGTCGCCACAGCGGATATATGCTCTCCACCGCGAATTAATCTGTAATATCTTCTCTGTCGCACAAATCATTCTCATATTCTCTTTTACCATGTCCACAAACCTCCTCTTTGGTCCACCGCTCTTCTTTTTCCTGGAGATCCCGTTTCTTTCTCCGTATGTACATCCCCCACATGTCTTCTTCGGGCATGTCCAAACAATCCCAGCCTTCCCTCTCTCGCCTTATCCCAAAACATTTCTACATTTGCTCTACCTCTCACAATCCCCTGTCCCTTCTTGCCACTCCCAAAGAAAATTACATCTTTTATTCTGCCACATCGAACTTTTCTGGAAGGGGCTCTTAAAATCCTCGAAAGACCAAAACCCTTTCTGATCTTAGATCCTTCAGCGATCTCGTAACATTTTTTTTGGTGATCTTTCATGCAAATTATGGCTTTCACTGGTTTCTGTAGGTTTCCGCTGGTCTTTCAATGATCTCTCAGAAATAATCCACTGTTTTCCAAAAATGTGGCAATTCTTTAGAGACTGTAATAAGATAATTGAAAGATTAAGACCCATGAGCGCTCATTAAGAGATAGTTGAAAGACCACTAAAAAACATTTTCATGAAAGACTATCATGAACAAATTCACACACAAAATTGGAGACCACGGAGACAATCAAATTTTAACTCAAAGGTCACTCAGGGACCATGAAAAACCCTATCTGTCTTTTTTACGATCTTTCAGTGGTCTTTCAGACGTATTGCCCTATGTGGAATTGCCCCATTAAAGGGAGAAGGCGCCAGCAACTAACAGGCATAAGTTAAGAATGAAAATGAATTGTGAGTAATTGTGAGAATTTCGGTACATGGTGAAAAACAGCCTAAAAAGGGTGTGTGTGTATCACCCTGCATTAAGGCCCTAATGAATTAGTTAATTTGTGTTTATTTTACGTCTTTGTAAGTTTTACAAAACTTGCAGAAACAGCTATAGGGGGAGGAGCTTATCAATTCAAACAGTGCATACATTACCACGGTGCGGCTAACACACGTCGCGTGGCATGCATTGGTCACGCATGGTCAGCTCCCTGCAGTGCACGTGCAATCTGATTGGTTGGCAAGAACTCAAATATTTTCTTAACTTATGCCTGTTAGTTGCTGGCGCCTTCTCCCTTTAATGATCCCGTTGGAACAACCAAATTTCAGTATGCATTATCATTGGTGGTTTCCGCCAAAATGAAATGAATGAATAAAATGTCCACATTTTCTACTAAATAATGTTCGTTCAAGGAGCTCCGTTTCTTGTGTGTGGGAGGTTCCTCGTTTGGTAAGATTCTTCGAGGATGCAAATGACTTTCTATGTGTGAACAATCGCTGGCGAAGATGTGCTATAAAAGTTAAAGAAAACGGTGGAATACAGCGTGTCTAAAAAAATGTTCAAGTAAAAAGTGCCCTCTTGGGCAATCAAATACTCTTGTGACATGATGCTTACACCAACGTCAAGAGCATAGTCTTAGCTTTCAAATATCATTTTTCATGTTCAATTTGCTTGTTTTAAACTTGAGATATGTTTAGTTAACAACAAATGGGTAAGATCACAAGCCACTTTTACTACAGTCAGTGATAACATCAGGCTCTCTTTCCTTGAAAAAGTGGTAGAGTGTGATTTTACCCTTTCATTGTTAATTCAACATTTCTCGAGACTAAAAAAAGCAACTTGAACAAAACAAACGACATTTAAAACTTAGACTATGCCTTTGACGTTGATGTACCAGTCAGTCACAACAATATTTTCGAATTTTCAAAGAGGGCGCTTTTGACTTGCACAATTTTTACTGAGACATGCTGTAGAAGGCACAGTGGTTACGACTGTAGAGGTGATTCCCGTCAGAATTTTGACAGAACGTGATTTTCAAACAGTTCGCGTAATACCTTAAGTTTGCAACTTTTAGTGAGAACAAGGTACCTTGAACTTTTTTCAAATCTGTCATGGAAATACTATAGCAAAAGCAGTTTGTCAAAAATAAGTATATTACCATGAACTGATTTGGTTTGGTAATGCAATAGAACTAAAACAGAAAGGTTGCAAATATTTTATTGAATGCGGTATTGACATCAGTGACAAACATTGAACGGTCAGTACGGTAGATGTAATGTTGGTGCGTCAGAAAATATGTGTATATTTTGATGTTTGCTCGTACGTATTAACTGAAAATGCATATTTTACCTTTTCTTTGTACATTAATGATTCCATACTTAAGTATAAGGGAGATTGCACTTTCAATGAAAATTTGCCTCTGTGCGTAATCACTTATAAGCGTGCATAACAGCCCGATCTGGCAGTCTTATGTTTCTCAATTTCAATGTTTTTTTTTATGTTTTTTAAATATTATTTGCCTAATTTATTTATTTATTTATTTATTCATTTATTTATTTATTTATTTATTTTTATTTATTTATTTATCTATTTATTTATTAGTTTGTTTATTTATTTATTCATTTATATATCTATTTATCCAAATATTCGGATTTCTTTAAGCATACCAAACTTTTGCACAATGCATCTGTCAGAAAACGAGTACTTGTCTCTCTTAACG
>JZLH01S0233116.1:47159-67846 GCA_001188425.1 Eucidaris tribuloides | reverse complement strand
CCCCCTCCCCCACTGAGCGACTTTACAGCTGTTGATTTGGCCGCGAATTTGGCCGTGAAAAATTTTTTTGGCCGCGAAAAAAATCGTTCCCAGGGCCCTGTCACTTTCCTGAATGAGTGCCAGCCCTCCACTCTTGGTTTTCTTGACTCTATTCAGAAGAAAGCCCTACGCATCATAGGCACATACAAAGAAGAAGAAGCTAGCTCCAAACTAAACATCCTCCCTATCCAACCTAGACGCCAAGTAGCTGCTGTGACAGTCCTGCACAAGATCCAGTCAGGACCTCAAGGCGTTGCTCCTTGAACCCTTCAAAACCAGAAGAGCTACCCTGGGTATCCAATTAATTATTGTTGAAGTCATTTCCACAGTCAGAAGAAAACTCATAATTTCGAACAACAAGGTCAGTGCTCCAAAGATCATCGATTCTTCTGTACCCTGATCGATCACATCTTTCTTCTCATGCCTATTCTGCTTGCAGATTATTAGTTAGACAGATAGCAAGCAAATAATTACCGCTGGTGACGGTAATGGGACGAACTATCACTTCCGAGACAATCTGGATATAACCATATCGCCAAGGAAGTTTGTTCCATCGCCTGAAAGCAAAAGGTGAATCTCTGCTTCATTTTCTACTGTTAGGAAACTAGGGATTTGTACTTTTTTCATAAGCAAGAAAAGTAATGTTTATTTCATATGTGGAATACGGTTTTGATTAGAATGGAAAAGTACTATAGAGTGAAACGCACTTTGATTTCACGAGTACTCAATAATATTGATAAGGCGTTAGGACTGTGTGGACTGATGAGATCAGCAAAACTCAAGAGTACTATCACCATTGAATGCAACGAACTTTTCTCCTTCGGTGGTTGATGGGCAAAACTACGCTTTATTATGTGATTAACAGTTCCCCTTGACTACACTTTGTAGTAGGTTTTTCATTGCTTTTCCCTCTTTCTGAGCTGTATACCTGCATAAATACTTCGGGAAATTTACAGACAGTATGCTCTCGACAATGTTTTTATTAGTGAGAAGTAAATAGAATATCATTTATTGCTCTACTTCAGTGATAGACGCTTGATAACCAGTTTTTGGGGTAAATGTCCGTAATTAATGACAACGTGTATAGGTCTATGAACATACAATTGATATCATTGCAAAAGTATTTCATTGGAAACGCAGACACATAATATCGCCTAATACACAATCTATCCGATAATCTCGTTGTTCTTAATATTGTTATATTCTTTACAATTACGTTATTTCTTATCAAAAAAGCAAACAATGAAATAAATTGTATATACTTATATAGACCTATACACGTCATATACATTTATTATAAACATTTAACAAACAAAAAACTGGTTATCAAGCGTCTATCTCTGAAGTGGAGCAAACTCTATTTACTTCTTACTAATAAAAGCATTTGTCAAGGGCATACTGGGTGTAAAGTTTCTGAAATATTTATGCAGGCGCAGCTCAGAAAGAGCCATAAGAATTGAAAGACCTACAAACCCTATCTGCAAATAAATATTGCGTCAGTCAATGAACGATAATAATCGATGGCAATGTATGCAGTCATTGTATTACTCTTCAAGTAAGTTTTATATAACAATGAGAAGACAAATCATAATTCATACTGGCAAAGTCAGTGCTCCTAAATGTTACTATCTTTAAGATTTCTTATTCCACTGCACTGCTGGTCTGGCTGGCCATTTAGTCCTAACCTGAAATACTACTACTACTACTACTACTAATAACATTTTATAATGCGCTAAAATCCACCTTTCAATGTAGGTGCTCATATAGCGCAGTAACATATAAATACAGAGGAGAATGTGGCACATTTACAAAAGAAAATAAATAGAAGGATAATCACGGTTAAAATGCATTTTTCATGAGGTGAGTTTTCAGGTTAGATTTAAATTGTGTTAAGGAGGTAGTCGATTTTATTTCTTCCGGTAAATTGTTCCACAAACGTGGTCGGGTAGATAAAAAAAATCTTCTACCCCATGATCTATTGACAACAGACTGAGTGTAAAGAAGTTTGTTACTGGAACGGAGAGGCCGGTTAGGTTGATGAAGTTTGAATAATTCAGTAAGATATGCAGGAGCAATTCCATGACAACAACGGTACATGAAAAGAAGAATTTTAAAGACAATCCTATGTTTAACTGGAAGCCAGTGCAGTTTAAGAGAAACAAAATTGGTGTAATACTGTCGAAAGGTTTGGTGCGAGTAATGACTCTAACAGCAATATTTTGCAATCTTTTCAGACGGTTCAGAAGAGTGTCAGGCAGTCCAAACAACAATGAGGTAACCATATCTAAGCGTGAAGTCACAAATGCATGAATCAAGTTCTGTGTTGCTTGAAGGGTTATTAGTCATATGCATACTAAAAAATAAAGGTGCGTACAAGGTACAACTTTGCGGAAATAGGTGCAGAGCCATTACTGCCGCGGTATTCGAGCAAATCTGCACCTTTCACGGCTGAGCGCTCGCCCCACTCCATCATGTTTGCAAGTTTGCACCTTTTAGGTTCACATTTTGCCTCCAATAGACCACTTTCATAATGTATTCAAATTTATGGATGTTTTCTCTTCCGAAGCCTGGTATGAGCTATTTCTTTCATCTGTTTCTATGAATACAATTTCAATACTGAAAAATGCAACTTGCATACATTATACTATTTTCTATGTCGGACAAGCTCAGACTAGCTTTCGGGTTGTTCAGAACAACCTTTTGTTCAAAAGGTATGTATGGAATTTGAATATATTATGAAAACGGACTATAGTTCCAAGTTTGCACCTTTGAAGGGGATGAAAATAATACACCCTTGGCTTCGATACAATATAATTATGTGAAAGTAAACACCTTCACGACCAGCGTGTTGGCCAAGTGGGTAGAGCGTCCGCCTCACGTGCGGAAGGTCGGAGGTTCGAGCCCCGGCAGGGTCATATATGTACGAGTTTATAAAATATTTGTTAAATGTTAATAAATTGCATTATAATAAATAATATAAATATCACTCGAATGAACGTAAATTGCCGTTCACAAACACAAAGAAAAAAACAACAAAAAACGAAGAATACTTTAAAAATATTCTATGGTGCAATCCTGCACATTTCAGGTGCAACTTTGCATCTTTCAGAAAGGTGCAAAGTTGCACCTTTAAAGGTGCTCCCAGTGTGACATTGGTCTGCACTTTTAAAGGTGCAAAGTTGACCCAATTTTTCTTAGTGTGTGGCGTGGTCATGTTGCCTTCCAATGTGTGTTTGAGCCCTCATTGTTGGAGATTTTTGTGTACAAGGACAACACATCGGTGGAGACTAACAGAATTGCGACTGGTAGCGCGCCTTCAACGTAAATTTGGGTAACGTGACGGAGAGATTTTGTCGTGTCTTGAGGTTGTGCACAGCTAATTACAGGAGAAATCCAGAAAATAATAATTCAACCCAACGCAAATGTTAAGGAATATTACTCTGAATCCTATAGAGGCAGCGACGAAGGCCTGGGTGGATTTGTTTGAGTTTTAAATAACATGTTGTGACAGTGTTTGAGTAGATCTTTATTACTATTTCAATGAAAGAAATGAATTGATTGTGTATTTGTAGCGTGCTCATTCATGAATATGGATTTGCACTGTGGTACGTAGGCACAAATTGCCGGGAGCATGCGGGATATTCGAGGGTCTTTATCCCTTGACAAAACGCTGGACTACACCATATATTGTGGGGAAATGGAAACGAGGAATACTCGTGCTCTCTTAGACAGTCTTAAGTTTAATCTCTAATCAGTCTCAGATTTTTATTTTTAATTCTTCAAAGATGATGATTATAACACTATTCATTTTTTGGGGGGCTCCTTTAGCAAGTTTAGCTGTGTGAAACGTTGAATGATGAGGTGCTTTGTGCCACGTGAGGGCGTAAACTAGTGTCAAACAGAGTGGGTTGAAATCCGCTTAGGTGTCGTAAAAAAGAAAAAAAAACGGGGGAAATTGAACTGTTGGGAAATTTCGAATGTCCGACATTTGCATTTGACGATTATTGACTCAGCGCGTTATTTTCATGCAATAACCCTGATCTCAACCACTAACCCGAACCCTAACCCTAACCCAATCCTCTCAACCATATTTTGAACTAGATAACCTTATGGCCAACCACTTAAACCCTAACTTTTTTTTTTTCTTATGATATTGTCACCGAAGGCAATTCGCGATCACCACTAGTTTACAGCCGGGATGGGCTCGACCTGGCTCATACTGCCATCTATAAAATTTTCTGCCAGGACCTGTTGTGGCGCTATGCAAGACATGATAACCGCCCTCAATACGTGTGCAGGTGAACAAAAATGGAGACTGTCTACAATGCCCGGATGGAAAGAAACTGTGTCGGGGGGAACAGCATACATAGAACATTTATGACATTCATACAGTATGTACCTCTATCATGAGTGATTGAATTACTTTATTAAAAGTGTAGTTTACAACGCAGACACTCACAAACCAATGATCATTTATCATTTACATTCTCCACGTGTGTGTGTTTGTTAGTGTGTTGTGTTTGCTTTGTGTGTGTGTGTGTTGTGTGTGTGTATTTTGTTTTGTTGATTTTGTGGTGGGGGTGGGGGTAATGTGTCTGCTGCGTGGTACGTGCGTGCGCAGTGTGTGTTTGTGCTGTGCCCGCGCGTGCGTGTGCATGATGTAATAGCATAGATTATGTCCTGACATTGAATTTGATATCCATGTTTGGCTTACATTATTTAAGATTTATAAAAAAAAATAATTGGAGCGTGTATGTTATTGTTCAGATATTTGTTGATTAACGGTTGCGATATATTCGTATTCTTGACCCTTCGAAATTAATTGTATATTTCACTTGTTATTGAGATTATCTTTCTAGTAAGAAGGTCATTAAAGAGAAACCTTCCCGTAAAACTTGTGAAATGTATGTGGAATGATTTTTCCCCTCATGTCCCTGAGGAACAAGAAGAGTAAATCTGTAATTTCATGAAAAAGATTAGGATAAGCGAATTCGAAATAGCGTTATTCTGCTTTGACAAGCAGAATTGCCATCTACGGGCGACATACATATCTATATCTAAATTGTTAAGAAATCAATCTCACCAATGGTTGTACTTAATTAGCCCGAATTTCTCTACAAATATTTTTTTTGTATTTTCTGGATCCACATAAATATCAGGGGTAGATTTCGTTTACAGGATCCACAGTCAGCGTTTTCTAAAGGTTTATTGAGATTGTTAATTAATCGATAGTAACTATCACCGATATCAAGATTTTATCGCCTTGAAAAAAAAATCTACTTTAAAGATTAAGTGGTGCTGTATGCAACTGTATCTTTGAATTGAGTCTTCCATTTTGTATTATTTGCAAAAATGTATGGATAATTGCTACCTCTTTGTGTGAAGTTCAAGAGCAATAAGTGCATGACAATTAAATTGTCAGATTAGAGCTCAACATTATTGACTTATTCCACTAAACGTCCGATCGACATTTTTCCTTTGTAACTTGTTTCATTAGTTTTTGAAAATATCGCGTTTGTTATTTGACGAGACCAGTAATATACTCAGCGGTATGTTATTGATAATTTATCAAGAGAGACTTCTGCATATGGAAAGCCTCCACTTAATTCCAAAGTCACTCAGAATGAATGAAATTTTTCTAAAGACTGAATTATCAAACAACATAAATGGGGAAAATGCACTAATGGGGCCGTGATTTGATATGAAAGGGACTTTATCGGTGTTATTCATTGACGCATTTCCTCTCTATTCAGTTTATATAAGTGTGCGTGTTTGTGTGAGTCGGTGAGAGAGGGAGGGTGTGAGTGTGTGTGTGTGTGTGGGGTGGGGGGTGTGGTGGTGGTGTGTAGTGTGTGTGTGTTGTGTGTGTTGTGTGTGTGTGTGTGTGTGTGTGTGTGTGTGTGTGTGCGCGCTCGCGCGCGCGCGTGTGTTTGGTGTGAATGTTTCAGTGTCAAAGTTATATGTATTGACTATGTATTGACGAAGTAAAAAGAAAAGACTGGAATTTTATATGTTTACGAACTCGTTTATTTTGGTTGCTGTTTCTGTCTCTGGTAATTTCTGAATGAGATTTCTCAACACACAGACAATTTTTAAGTGTGTTATTCTAGGGAAAATAGAAAGGGTAAAACAAATAACAGACTCACTTTCGGTATTAGATGTAAATTCATCCCTTGATAGATATATTCTTATTCAGTTTACAATAACTTCGTAGTTGATATATCGCTCACCATGTACCAGTTTTAAAAATCGTAACTGACATGAGCCTCCAGTACGGTTCAAAGTTAAAGGTCAACATTTTTTCCTTCAAAATATGAGGTGCATAAAGAAAATAATGGTATACTGCAAAATCCCTGGTGAAAGGGAACTTTAAATTAACAAAGAATGCCCACTGACTTTAAAAGGGTCTATTGGTTGCCATGGTCTGACGTCACATTCAACCCACATCTCCTCCACGTCTTATATCCTGGGCATGTTTTTCTTCTTTCTCTCCCTCTTTCATTCCTTCTACTTCTGCTTCTTCTTCTGCATTGTCTTCTCTATTTCATATTTCTCTTTTTCGTTTTATTTTTGTTGATTTTTCTTCTTTCTTTTCCGTTTTCCTTCTTCTTCTTGTCCTCTTCTTTCTATTTTGTTGATTTTTATTTCATTTTCTTGTTCTGCATTGTTTCCCATTTTTACGGCAGGTAAAGGATTTCCACCGACAGGGCCATACGACTAAATGCTTTCACATTAATTTTTGAGCCGGGGTGACCCCCCCCCCCCATCTCCACCTCAGTTCTATGGTCAGGATCTCTTCCAATATTATTTGGTCAGTAAGGACGAGTTGATCTACTCTCGATATTGCAGTAATAAGTCCACACAACACGAGCGAAGTTTTCAGGTTATCCTGAAAACTGTCAAACGGAGATAAATATAAGATGAGTGGCGTGAATCTGCTTAGACGAATTGGGATGATCCCAGTAAGGCCACAGACGGTCCTGACGCCAACACACGCACCCACACACCGACACAACACACAGCACACACACACACACACACACAACACACACACACACACACACACACACACACACACAACACACAACACACAACACACACACACGCACCCACACAAGCACACGCACACACACACGAGAAACGACACACACATAAACACACACACACACCTACAAACACACATACACGCACACACACAGACACAGACACACGGACACATATACATATGAACAAACACAAACAAAGGCATAATGCGTGACGATATGGTTGCTTATTTTCAACAACATCAATAGACTTCGAAAGAAAAACCACCTTTGAGGGGCATTTTGAACCAACTCTCACAATTATCATTTGAAGTTACTCTCATATAATTCCGGAGCAAAGGTTATATTACTCTATTATTAAATGTACCTTTAGTCATCATGGCGAAATTTGGAATACGAAATTTTCTGGCTAAGTAGGTTAGGTCATGGCTTCCCGATTACAAGATCTGTGGTTCGAATCCTGTCACAGCGTTTGTGTACTTGAGTACGACGCTTCATCTCTGTCCAACCAGGAGAATTATAATAAATGGGTACATAGGAGAAAGTCATAATGACTTAGCTCATGAACGCCTAACAAGCAGTCGGGGATGGAATAATCTCCAGGATTCCAGAGAGTTGAAACAACGTTTGCAGGCTTATTAATCAGGGATTAATGTATGTAGTCATGTGAGACATTGCACGCACTGTTACAACACTATACGCCATCACCTATATATTTTCTTTACAAATTGTTTGTTAGGATTACTATTGCTTTCTTTGTGTATGTATGGGGGGGGGGGAGTCAAGCATATTACACTGACAGGCGTATAATCACCCACCACCCGTTCTCCGGGAATTTACACCTTGTTTATAATGGGTATTAATTCTTAAAAAGTTCAGCAATTTATTTCAGGGCGTATTCTCTATGGTATTCTCTAGTCAAACAATCAAAAGAAGGCAGCTTTAAGCAAATTAAGGGAAAGCGACCATGCCTCGCTCTTCGGTAGCAGGAAAGTTTACAGGAAAAGCAGAGTCAATTTCCAAATACCTGTTATATGTTTTATTCCGTATATGTGATATCAGTGTTATTTTGCCATTTTTCTTGACGGAAAATTTGGCCAGAAAAAAAAACCCGTTTCATCATTGGCTGGCATTTGATAAATATTGCGAGGTATATGATAATAGATAGAGAAAAAGACGAACAAACGAAGACACAGACGAACGAAAAAAAGGGATTTTTTTTACACCAAGGGCTGACCATAAATGCTTGAAAATACTATTTATGAAACTGCAAATCTGAAACGTCTTCTTTTCATCGAATAAGCCTGTCGCTTTAATGTACATTTACAACGAACCCTTTACTCTCTGAAAAGGCTGGTTAAAGTTGTTTTGAGATTTTTATTTTTTTATTTTGTACATTATTGTTGTTGTTCATTTCACCCGAAACTGTGTCAAGAGGCACTTTATACAATGATACATTTCTGTAATATGAGTCACACGAAAATATGGGTATAATGAATTTCTCATTGGGGAACGTGAACGGAATTTGACTGTGTATAGTCTACATGAGCCTCCAACATAATTACATGCGGACAACGTGTTTATTATCTCAAGTGAGGAAGTAATACATTAAAGTGATTTTGCGTTTCCGATGTGTTTGACAAAGAAAGTTAACAGGGAAAAGTTTGACAGAAAACCACAAATTCACAAATTGTCGTGCCAGACCTCTGTCGGTATTTTCTTAAAATCAGAAGCAAGTAAACTGGTTGTGCTTTTTTAAGTACTCTTATATTACCAGCCTTTTCAATAAACATCCACTTCTAATTGCTGGTATTGTTCCATGGCCTTCAAGATTTCATTTAAGTGGACGCAGCCAACAAGCAATCTTCGATCCAGCTTTCAATCTTTAAGGAAGTTGCTACCGTGACGGGTGCGATATCAGAAAACCTGTAACGTAAGTTCTCCAACCGGATTAAAGAAACCTCTCAATCAATTAACGATCGACTCCTTTGAATAGTGCATCAGCCTTTTCAATACCACACTGAGAATATCACATGCAAAGCCTATGCAGTTTGCTCTAATGGTACTTGGAGGGTTAAGGGCATTTTTTGTTGGTCGTCGCCACGAGTAATGGCACTATTTCCAGTTTGAGTGTTTTGTAAGATTAACAAGGTATTCGACGTGCAAAAAAAGTGTGTGTAAATTCATTGTGATCGACATTTTAAAGAGCATTGCCTTGTTCAAATATATACATTTTCCTTTAAAGGGTACTTTTAACTTTTATCGAAATATATACATGTTCCTTTAAAGGGTACTTTTAACTTTTATCCTAAAAGGGATAATAAAAATCAATGTTGCTCCGGAGTTACCGCAGTATATACGGATACAGCATGAATCGTTGATAAAAATGGGGTTTTAGACTAAAATGTGGTAAACACAACTTAAAGTAACCATGACGATGAAAAGCAACGTAATGTGTAGTCTCGTGAAAGATACTTAGGGTAAATTGTATCAGTGTATATTACCATTATTTATTACACAATATTGACAACCAAATACTCCATTTGCAGTTTACAAAATCGATAACATTCGAAAGAAAATAGCAGGATTTTAAGCAGTGTTAAATGAGGATTCATTTGATACAGGGTTCTAGTGTAATTTTTCGCAGGCAATGTTTTCATCCTCGTACGAAGACCAGTACTTTGAAAATTGATTCGTCAGTTAAGCATTTGATATTTGCATGACTTTAATTTCTGTTACGCCCAAATTTCCATTCACTTCTTGAATAAATTCAAGACAAATCACCCAAGTGTAAATACACATTTCAGAATAATTGGTTATTTGTGGAATAGGTTTCCATACCTGCCAACCAGTACGATTTTTCCAGTTCAGTTTTGTCCATATTACAGTTACTAGGCGGTGTCTTCAACGACAAAACGTTGATTATAATAAGAATAGATCATGAATGACCAAAATAAATGAAACCAAATGCCATGGTTACTACAGTGATTTTAATACGATGCCCAAATTGTAATGGAAATGACGTGTTTACATTCACTGGTGACTGACGGAACAAACGATTTGTTTCACTCATATTTTTTTTCTCATAAAAAACTTTGTTTAGCTGTATCTAATATTTTTCTCATTCGAAGTCTAATTTCATTTGTTCATTATGTAACCTTTTTATTGTTTACCATACCGCCTAATAACTGTAATAAGACCAGAACTGCCCTGAAGAAAATCGTACTGATTGACAGGTATGGGTTTCTACCAATCCTGCTACTTTCCTTCAAACAGACTAATTACGCAAGTAACCTTTAAGTATAACACTATAAAGACATTTTAAACACTGAAGTTTTATATCTGGACAATTAACCAACAAACACAAAGTAATACTAATATCAAATTAAATGGGAACAGCATAGTCCGGTCACTAAACTGGCAGATGAAGTTAAATGAATCACTTTATCGGATGTAAACTGACGTTAAAATGATACACAAATATTAAATACAAACCTACATAATTATCAATATGTAAAAATTCATCAACAAATTAGTCAAATGAGCATTTCTAACAACATGATTGTAATCTACGCAATTATCCAGTGTGCAGGGGCGTCAATCTAAGTTTCGGATGGTGGAGGGGGGGGGGGCAGGGGCGAAAGTCAAAAAAGTGAAACATTTTGCGCGCAAAGCGCGACGAAAAATTGACAATTTTGTATGTTTTAGAGTACTTTTATCTTTAGTTTAAAGACACTATATAACACTGTGCAAAAACCTGTTTAAAAAATTGTCGAAATTTGCTATCTGACATATCTGACAGTGTTTGAATGAGCAAATAAACACCCTAGAACACAAAAGTTTGGACAGTTATGCTGTCACTATACATGTATAGTACAATATGTGCAATATGTTTCCTATCGGGTGATAGGAAATCCTGCAACAAAGCAGTCTATGGGGGGAAACTGGAATGGTCTCTCAATGATTTTTACTTTTTTAAAGCACTTACTGATCGTTTTAAACTGCAATTTTTTCAGGGCTTTATTTTTAGACCATGTCAGAGACACTGGTAGCATGGGGAATCATGCAGCTCAGATTTCTGAAGCTGGGAACACTGTTATACAGTGCCTTTAATGGTTTTATAGTGCTTTTCAATACTTTTTAAACATATCATGAATCTTTCAAGTTGTCAAAATTATTGGGGGCAAATCGATATGTTTGGCCCCCCAAATATTTTCATTGGGGTGGCGACTGCCCCCTTGCCACCCCAGGATTGACGCCCCTGCCAGTGTAATGCTGATATTTCATATCACAATCATCACTGTTCTATGCTTTCACAGTCATCGAAACATAATGCAAAACAGCGCTCTATCAAGCAGCACTAATAAATCTTTATAATAATTTTAAGTTGTTTATTTTTAGTTTATCGTCATCGCTGGTCTGCTAATGACCCACGAATAAAGACTCTCCATTCGTGACAACTGCGATTTTGAGTAATAGTGGTACACTGACATGTTAGTTACAAACGCAATTCCATCGATCCATCTGAGTGTATGCCTTCCTCTGTTTTAATTACGTTACTTGAATTAAACATGATCATATTAGACTAATCAAATCAAGTTAATCAAAGTTTAAGAATGAATTGAAAATATTAACACTAAGAGATTTATAGTCAATCAAAAATACCATCGTATCATCGTATCATCGTAATGGTTTCTATTAACATTGCTTTCTTTTGTTTTGTATTTTTTAGTTTGGTGTTTACTTGTTTCCGTTTTTTTTTACTTTCCACTACGTGCGTAAAATAATATTATTCTGTGCAATATATCCGATAACTTTTGAAATAAATATCTATACTATTTTGTTTTACACTCACGTTTAAACGTTACGAATAACTTACAATAGTCAATATTTATGTCACATTAATAAGTAACTCTAGGCGTACTTGTCGCATCATTTGCGTTCCTTTCTAGGAAAGTAATAACTTCACTTAATCGTAAGTTATAAATTTCTAACCTTGTACAGGTATTTTACAATAATTGATTTCATGATATGTAAAATTCACATTTATAGTCATCAATGAAACTGACACACATTTGATCCTGCAGACATATCAAATACGTTGGCCCATAGTCTTCGATAAAATGTATTACATGTGTTACATGGTGTTCCTAAAAAAGGTAACCAAACTTTAAGGGTCATCTTTGTCAAGAATACACAGCTCATTCCAGCAATTTGTGCACAGAAATATAAAAGTAACTCGTCAGCTATAATGATTGCTTACTTCACCTGGCCACATAGTTGAGCTTCTCTACAGGTGAAGAGTACAGAAACCTACTTTTTGTCAAGTTTTTGGTTTGATCGATTTATTTTCACAACATATCTTATTTAATTGAAATTCTATCCGGTATCCTAAGTTTGTTTTCGAGTGAATAATATCTTACAAAGCCAGTGTATAGCTGCAATCTTTGGTGAGCCCATCTCTTCTCACATTCTTCTGAATGAATGCAATTGAGAGATTGATAATATTGATTGTTACATTTTTATCTAACATGCAATGTCTGGCAAGCATTACCCCCACATTCTTCTAAAGGAATGATATTAATTGCCACATTATCATGTAAGATAGTAATTGTGCAATGCAATATCAGGTAAGTACTAGGTGTTAAAAATAATATTTGTTAATTTTGAAAATTAATAACACAAAAACTGTATAACAGATTATACTGGCATTGAGTATAGTTACAGCATAATAGTGAACATTTTTGTTTGAGGTGGTTTGAATATAATATCAGTGATCAGTTTTATGTAATTCATGCTTGTTTAAAAAGTTAGGGTTCAGATTTTGCTCAATATCCAACCCCCTGTACAAAATTGAAACTGTACAGAAATCAAATGATGTGTGTGAGAGTGTGTGTCTAGTCCCAACACAATAGCATTAGACAATGGCTATGGATAGTGAATGAAGTCTAGCAGGGTACTTAGTAATGAATATTAATAAAGCATTTATCCAGCCTGGCTGTAGTGAGAGATTGGAATTCCAATGTTTCTACCGTGCGCTGTTCGCTGTTCACCGCCATTGTCTATTGCTATTGAGTGGTGACTAAACATACACTCTCACACACACCATTTGATTTCTGTACAGTTTCAATTTTGTACAGGCGGTTGGATATTGAGCAAAATCTGAACCCTAACTTTTTAGACAAGTATGAATAACATTAAACTGATTATTGATATTATATTCAAACCACCTCAAATAAAAATGTTCACTATTCTGCTGTTACTATACTCAATGCCAGTATAATCTGTTGTACAGTTTTAGTGTTATTAATTTTCAAAATTAACAAATATTATTTTTAACACCTAGTATATATCACTTAGCTGCAAGGAGGCAAGTGGGATAATTCAGTCTTGAATTGTGACAGAAAACAACAAATGAAATGGAATGCTGGTTCAACCTACAGTTTGAACATTTGTGGTGATAGCATTTCACCGTACCTGTGGAATAATGAAGACAAGGGAAGCATTCCGTTTGCGGTTCCAGACAGAGATCCTCCATCCAGGAAGATCGTCTGGGCAAAAGTGCGCAAATACCATCAATACAGAACAAGCCTGAACAGAAGCAAATACGGGCAATACCGGTAGGAGGAGGAGTGGGAAATGCCCAGAAATCATTGAGGCTCTCAGGAGACAACTAGAGAGCCATCCAAGGACGACAACTCCAATGATTATCACAATTCCAGATTCTTAAAAAAAACCTAGAAATGAGTAGAAAAAACTAGTACTTAACTGATATTTATCACCTCCAAGAGCATCTAATTTAGTGATCCGTATTAGTGATGCTCTGCCCAAGGTGTCAAATCAAAGTCAGAGAGTTACATTCTTCTCCCAATTAATTTAGGTAGTTTGAACTTCGGTTACCTTTTTATACTAACACCCTGTATTGTTCTCCAACGAATATTGAGGACTTACTAAATGAGATCTTAAATTTGTGGGATTAATTAAAGAATAATTTCTTTTACATCGTGTCAGTTCTGCCGCTTACTCAATGATCGAGATTCGCGTACGCCCCCCCCCCAAAAAAACAAAACTATTTCAATCGAAGAAAACTTTTGAAGTTTTCTCGGAAGCGTTTGTTGAGCCGGTGTATATAATAGGAATTGATCGCTGAATTATGCCCACTGCAGGTTGAGGTAAAAATCCCATACAAGATCGGTAGCAAGGCGGGCAGATGCGCGATGGTCACTGAAACTTCGAAACGGTAACCAACAGAGGCAAAAACCGCTACAAGAACACTGAGTTGAAGTGGCTGCTTTGATTTCTGTCTGAAGCCTCGCTCTTCGCGAATCTTCTTCTGTTCGCTCGTCGCTCTGACCAGCTCAACCGGCCCACCTGCCTGTACCATCAGTGACACGCGATTGATTCACGTCCTCCTCTGGCGGTCAGGTGGTGGTCTCGTTGGTCCTCAACTTCGAGAATTCATCTTTACTCACTCATTTCGTCAAGTGACTCAGAGTAGTACTTACTTCATTGAAGCTACGTTCTCAGAAATCGATTCGGTCTTCTTATCTTTGGATTTGATTTTGTATCTTACGAACTTTCTGACTGTCTTTGGATTGATAAAAGATAGCAGCATTAAGGTACATATGCGCAAGAATGGAATATAGCCAGTGATTGGTACTGAGTGTTACTGTAATGCTCGAGGTCACGCAATATTCCACGTAACACTCTTCATCGAAATCGATGGCATCTCTCACCCCTGAGATTGCTCCTTCATCCGAAAATAGTATCACGTATCCAGCAACGCAAAACAATCCAGGATATAGCGATCATCGTCTTCACACGTCCACGTGTCTGAAAGCTGCTGTATTGGATCGTTTTTGTGACAATCCAGTATCGATCTAAACTGATACACACGATCATGCCACCGATATACGAACGGCGACGTAATCACTAATCATCCACACTTTGCACAAAAATACTCACCAAATATCCAACGATAGGTAAACATCCATGCAAGTTTAATAGGTAAGGAGAATGCGCCACTAAAAAGTCAGCAATAGCCAAATGAAATATGATCAAATTGGCCGCGTGTTGACGAAGTTTGTTTGTCCTTGATGTAAGCCGCCATAACAGAAGATGTTTCCAACCACCGTCAGAAAAATGAGAAGTACATTGCCCGATGTCACTAGCGCATGTTCGAGAGAGGTGTGGGTGGGGTGTAGGTCGACGAGATTTTCTGAAGGGAGTGAAGAGTCGTAGTCGTAAGAGGCATCACGTTTGGACTCTCCATTTTAGTGAAGTAGAAGACAAGAATACTTGAAATACGAAATACACTAGGCAGAACGTGAGTGCAATTCCAGCAATCCCAAAATGATCGACTCAAACGTATTTTAAAGTTTTATTGAAATGAGCCGTTGATCCGAACTGGTAAAGATCCTTAAATATGTACTTAGCTTCTCATCTCCTCACATATAAAAGCCGAAAATTAATCTAGCAGCTTCTGGGTGCATGATTTTCCTAACCTTTAAATCGTTCCAGTGATGTGTTTATAAATCTTATGCACTGCAAGAATCCGTTATATTTGTTTCAGATCACAGGAAGCTAGTTATGAATACTATCAAACACTTTCGGCTCGCGTCTTCTGAGTAAAAAAGTAGCACCGAACAGCTGCTTGCGATATGCGATGGCAGATAGATTAATGTTCTATAGTTGTCCAACAGTGCCAAATTTGCAGATAAACTATGTTCATTTGCAGCAGGTGATCAAGATTAGCATTTATTGATCTGAGCAAATTGCGATATCCATGTACCATTTTTTTTTAAATCATGAAATAGCAAAACACATATTGAAATGTGTACTCCTTCGGCATAAGCGTTGGAGGTAATTAATGCAGATTTGACGACCAGTAGATGAAATACTGCTTGCTTGCTTGCTTGCTTGCTTATACGACGAGAGATGCTGTTTTGAAAACGTGATATGGAGGAATGAACGCACCAGTTCTTACCACAATACACAAATTGCAAGGACATTTTTACTGATAAATATCTAGAAATCTGATTGGCCATCGCAACTTGAAAGCTCAAATCCCAACTTCGCTTTAGTTCTCGTGGAAGGTAGTAACTGCCCATAAAAGCATTCTGTACGTGTTATCTACACAATGGTTTAAAAGCTAGGTACACGCTGTAGTACTTCAGCTTATTCCGTGTCAATTTCAATTAATAGCGTGTTATCCAATGAACATCCTTTGAATCAGGAATCCACGTGCCCCTTGTGATCACCTAAGTACCACGGGGGCAAAACTTAAGGGTGTGTTATCAATCACACAAGCACTTTTTGGCAATGAGTACGGCTTGTGAAAACATTGATCAAGTAAGTTTTTTTCCTACGAAGTTAGCGCAAATTTCTTAGCTTTCTTAATTACGACTGTATGTTCCACGAGCGCAAATAGCGAGTGAGGAGAGTCAATGTTTGTGTGTGCCTGTGGGCGTGCTGGTGTGTAGGTATGCTTCTGTGTTTGCTACTATTTGTACAATGTATACAATGTTCATGTGGGTATGCGTAAGATTATCTATTTCCATTGTGTCTGCACATGTTTGTGTCTGCCATGATGAAGAGTTAATGACTGAGTAAAGGAAACAACCATGAACGTGTTATGTGTGCAAATGTGTGTGTGTGTATGTGTGTGTGCAAATGTGTGTAGTGTATATGTGCGTGTGTGTGTTTGTGTATGTGTGTTTGTGTATGTGTGTGTTTGTGTGTGTGTATGTCTTTGTGTGTTTGTGTGTATGTGTGTGTGTATGTATGTGTGTGTCAAGCGTAAAATAATTGATATTTTCGATTAATTGTAATGACATATCTAAAGTAACAGTTCTATAATTTCGTGGAGCCAATCAGCCAACTACCCAATTATATGGATGTATCACGAGCCTTATTATTTTGACTTTCTGTTATATGAACAAACGTACTTGTAAATGGTAGAATAAAATGAATTATATCGATTCGAATAAAGTACAATTCCTTTCTTTTTATCGCAAAATAAGTGAACATGGATATAGGTAATTACTATTTGCCGGAAAATAAGAATAAAACTTAGAGTCAGTACTGCAGTTTGTCGGTTTGGTTTTCTGTTTTCGGGGGGGGGGGTGGGGGTATGCCATCGTTAACTTAAAGGTAAATGACATGATTGGGGGTAGTCCTCAACTTGGGCCCAAACTACTCTAGAATCAAGTAAACTACGCAAGGATTCTCCTGTGAAAATCTTGTAGTCAAACGTTGACTCATTTTAATATAACTAATGTCAATATCCCTCGTAGCAGGCAGACCTGTTGTGTGGCTCTCTATGGGTCCTATATTTATCGTGCCCCGATAAAATTAAAATACTAGTATGTTCATGTTTGATTCTCCTTAAGTAAACAAATTTGAGAAAAATCCTTCCAGCTGGGAGATCCACTCCAGCTGGTGTATAGTTGGTATATATTTCAACTCATTTGGTTCTTGAGGCATTTTCAAGTGTTCCCAATCATGTCACTAACCTTTAAGAGAATTGTACTAATATGACAACGTTAGGCATGACATGTCGTTTTGAAATGGAGTTTAGAAAGTATTTTCAGCGTCTTCGCTCTATACGAGGAATCCACGTAATGATGTTTCTTTCGTGTTCCAACAAAAATATTTCTATCATCAATCGTCATATTTCCAGGTTATCTCCGAACTTACTATGTTGATTACCCTGGTACAGGTAAAAAAAAAGAATGTCAGTGAAAAGCGGGCTTGCCTTTTAAAGCCATTGACTAACATTTACCACAGTTTGGCCAGAAAAAAAAAATCGTTTCATCATCGGCTGGCATTTGATAAATTATGCGAAGTATATGATGATAGATATGGAAACAGAAGAACGAACGAAAACACAAACGAACGAAAAATAAAGATCTTTTTTACACTAAGGGCTGACCATAAATGCTTCAAAATACTATTTATGAAACTGGAAATCTGAAACGTCTTATTTTCATTGAACAAGCCCCTGTCGCTTTGATGCACATTCACAACTAACCCTTTACACTCTCAAATGGCTGGTAGAAGTTCTGTATGGTGCAGAATTTCTTACAATTATTGTTTATTTCACTCAAAATTGTGTTAAGAAGCACTTTATAAATACATTTCTTTAATATGAGTCACACGAAAATATGGGTATAATAAATTTCTCATTGGGGAACGTGAGCGAATTTTGACTGTCCATAGTCTACACGAGCCTCCAACATAATTACATGCGGACAACGTGTTTATTATCTCAAGTAATGAAGTAATGCATTACAGTGATTTTGCGTTTCCAAGGTGATTGATAAAGAAAGTTAGCAACAGGGAAACGCAACAAAACCCCCCATAAATTGCCATGCCGGAACTCTGTAGGTATTTTCTTGAAATAAGAAGCAATGAACTGGTTGTGTTTTTTAAAGTACTCTTATTACCAGCCTTTTCAATAATCATCCACCTCTAATTGCTGGTATTGATCCATGGCATTCAAGAACTCATTCAAGTGGACATCCAAACAAGCAATATTCGATCCAGCTCTCAATCTTTAAGGAACTTGCTTCAGGGACGCGTGCTAAATCAGAAAACCTGTATAGTAAGTTTTCCAACCGGATTAAGGGAACTTCTCAATTAATTAAAGGGAGAAGGCGCCAGCAACTAACAGGCATAAGTTAAGAAAATATTTGAGTTCTTGCCAACCAATCAGATTGCACGTGCACTGCAGGGAGCTGACCATGCGTGACCAATGCATGCAACGCGACGTGTGTTAGCCGCACCGTGGTAATGTATGCACTGTTTGAATTGATAAGCTCCTCCCTTATAGCTGTTTCTGCAAGTTTTGTCTTAGGGTAAAACTTACAAAGACGTAAAATAAACACAAATTAACTAATTTATAGGGTCTTGATGAGGGTAAGTATCACATAGTTCCCCTTATTTAGGCTGTTTTTGTCACCATGTACCATAATTCTCACAATACTCACAATGTCATTTTTATTCTTAACTTATGCCTTATGTTAGTTGCTGGCGCCTTCTCCCTTTAACGATCGACTCATTTGAATGGTATTACATTAACCCTTTCGATACCACACTCAGAAAATCACATGTAAAGTCTGTGCGGGGGGGGGGGGGGTTACATATATTTTCATTTTTTTTGGTCGTCACCACAAGTACTGGCGCTATTTCCAGCTTGAGTGTTTTGTCAGATTTACAAGGTATATTTGACGTGCAAGAAAACGTGTGAGTGAAGTCAATGTGATCGACATTTAAAGAGCATTGGCTTCGAAAATATATAGATTTTTCTTTAAAGGGTACTTTTAACTTTTATCCTAAAAGGGATAACAAAAATCAATGTTGTTCCGGAGTTGCCGCAGTATACGGATACAGCATGAATCGTTGATAAAAACGGGGTTTTACTCTGAATTGTTGTAAACAAAACTTAAAGTAACCATGGCGATGACAAACAACGTAAGATGTATAAAGTCTCATGAAAGATACTCGGGGTAAATTGTATTGTATCAGTGTATATTACCGTTATTTATTACACAATATTGACAACCAAATACTCCGTTTGCACTTTACAAAATCGATAACATTTGAAAGAAAATAGCAGGATTTTAAGCAGTGTTAAATGTGGATTCATTTGATACAGGGTTCTAGTGTAATTTTTCGCAGGCAAGATTTTCATCCTCGTCCGAAGACCAGTAGTTTCAAAATTGATTCGCCGGTTAGGTTTTTGATATTTAGCTTTGAGTGACTTTAATTTCTCTTATGCCTAAACTTCCATTCACTGCTGCCATAAGTTTCTTTTTTTATATATATATTGAATCAATTCAAGACAAATCACCCAAGTGAAAATAATTGGTTATTTGTTGAATAGGTTTCTACCACCAATCCTGCTACTTTCCTTCAAACAGAGTAATTACGTAAGTAACCCTGAGGTATGACATTTATAGACATCTTAAACACTGAAGTTTTATATCACATCTTGATAATCAACCAGCAAACACACAGTAATAATGATATCAAATTAAGTGTGAAC
Organism: Eucidaris tribuloides; assembly: GCA_001188425.1. Taxonomy (NCBI): domain Eukaryota; kingdom Metazoa; phylum Echinodermata; class Echinoidea; order Cidaroida; family Cidaridae; genus Eucidaris; species Eucidaris tribuloides. The sequence goes on along the minus strand of JZLH01S0233116.1, from coordinate 47,716 downwards.
AGCATATTCCGGTCACTTAACAGGCAGGATGAAGTTAAATAAATTACTTTATCTGTTGTACACTGACGTTAATTATAATAATAATAATGAAAATAATAATAATAATAATAATAATAATAATAATAATAATAATAATAATAATAATGGTTGTAATAATAATAATAATGATAATGATAATAATAATGATAATAATAATGATAATAATAAACATAAATTTATATAGCGTAGCTACTATGTGTATATCTTCAGCTGTGCTGTTTCTGAACTCCTGTTTACTTAATTCAATACGAAATACATGCATATTATATATATTAACAGAACAAATATGATTTTAACTTACATTTGAAGACATTTAAGATGATACAATAATAATTTCCTTAATAACCTAAACATAAAGATCAATAATATCCAGTTAAAACAAGTGAACAGTACAAAATTTCTAGGTGTAGTCATTGACGATCAATTAAATTGGAATGAACATATTTTAAATGTATCTCATAAAATTTCAAGGAATATTGGTATCATTAGCAAACTGCGTCATATCTTGCCTCAAAACG
>JZLH01S0233116.1:13920-32541 GCA_001188425.1 Eucidaris tribuloides | reverse complement strand
GTGTGTGTGTGTGTGTGTGTGTGTCTGTGTGTGTGTGTCTCTGTGTGTGTCTCTGTGGTGTCTGTGTGTTTGTGTGTATGTGTGTGTCTGTGTGTGTCGGTGTGTGTGTATATGTGTGTGTGTCTGTTTGTCTCTGTATGTGTGTGTCTGTCTGTGTCTGTGTCTGTGTGTCTGTGTCTGTGTGTCTGTGTGTGTGTCTGTTTGTCTCTGTATGTGTGTGTCTGTCTGTGTCTGTGTCTGTGTGTCTGTGTCTGTGTGTGTCTGTGTCTGTGTGTCTGTGTGTGGGAAGGTTGTCATGTTAAGGCCATTTATCTTGGGGTGTGTACGAGTGTGTGGGAGGTGTGAAATGTTCTGTCGCAACAGATGCTGAACGACAAGGTGTCTCTCGTATAAAGTCGCTTTCCTGATCCGTTTTGGTAGATAAGTGCATCTGGCATTGGAGACTGGCTTTCTCCGTTCTACGCGAACAACAGCATGATGAATACGACTTTTGATTACACTGAGCTGTTTAACAAAGTACTAAGGTTGAGCGATTTTTATTCCTTGTGGATAATCGGTATCTGCATCCTAGGAATATTGAATAATCTTGTCGTACTATGTATCATCTATCGAGAGAAGTCGTTCCACAGCTCAACGTATTACTTCGTCGCCAACCTAGCGGTGTCCGATGCCTTGTTTTTAATCTTTTCGGGTGTTACGGCCGCCCTACGTATTACCAGATCAATGGGGTATCCATGCGGTGGGATACAGACTTATTTGTACCATGTAAGTATCAGAGTTTGTGTTGTTGTTTAGCTCATCACAATCTTTTATTTATATAGTTTTGCTCTAATTTGATCCAGCCAAAGATAGATACGTACAATGTACATCCACAGCGTTCGATTTTGGGATTGATACATGTATATATTTTTGTGTGAGAATTTTCACCCCTCAAGAAGCTCAACAAAACACCATGTTAGCCCTTCTCTTCAGTGGTGTAGCTAGGATTTTTTGTACTGACGATTTTTTTTCTCCAAATCTCAGGTCTACAATTTTCCCCAGTCACGCCAGTCGTCGAAATCTCCCTCAGCGGGAAAGGGGGAGGGGGAGGGAGAGGGGTGGGAGTGACAAAAAATATATTTTTCCAAATCCCAGGTCCACAATTTTTCCCAGTCACGCCAGTCGCCGAAAATTCGCTCAGCGGGGAAGGTGTTGACCAATTTTTTTTTCTCCAAATCCCAGGTAAAAAATGTTTCCCGGTCATATTTTGTTTCAGCCCCCCACCCGTTGTCAACTACAACTTCAAAATTGGCAGTTAGTCAGGTAGGTCACTAGTTCGGGGTTGTCAATATCTGTCAGTGGGCAAGGGGGACCAGTTACTCTACATTCATTGACAACATGTTCGTGGGTCTGGATTTCACCACACGGGCAAAGGTCAGAATCTGAGATGCCCCTTTTTTCATGTTTGCGGCATAACGGACAGCACCTGAACGAAGTCTATTCAACTGCACCCAAGGCTTTCTGGGTAGGTTGTTGCCAGGGGGATGAGATGACCAGGAATCTATGAATGGCTTGAGCATCTCAGGGACATCCAATGGTGTGGGGCCTACTGCCGCAAGGTTCTCCAAGAATGGGCGCAGGGGATTCCTTGAGCTCAGCCTTTGTGGAGCTTCTTTCTCAAAGAGCACATCATGTAGGAGATGATTTGGCTGAGAAGCTTTTTTGTACAACCGTCTACAGATGTTATCCCGGCGGACCTGGGGAGTTGAATCCCAGATAGGAATGGGAGTTGACGTAACGGAGTGGAACGGATACGAACCGAGACAAGTCTCAAAGTGTCATGAATGGGCACGTCTACGCGGTGAGTGTGAGCACTCTGTGTCCATACCGGTGCACAGTACTCTGCTGCTGATAATGCAAGGGCCATAACAGAAGTTCTGAAAGTGCGGAAGGAAGCACCCCAGTTTGTACTGGCCAGTCGTCTGATTAAGGCACCTCTTGAAGAGATCTTGCGCTTGAGCTTTGTCAGGTGGGCTTTTGTTGAGAGTGAGGCTTCGGTCCAGCCTTGCTCCAGAGAGGTGTAGGGTGGTTGGTGGGTCAAATTGGTACACCGATTCTGGTTGCATTTAATGGGTTGGTGGCTTGGCCATGTGACTTTCGTTAAGATGAGATATGGAGGAGACTGTCTTCTGGTGTAGCGACGAGTTGGCCTGCCAGTTGCTTAGGTACTGACAGATAGCCATGGTCGATCGGGCAGGAGGCTTTGTTTCTACATTCTTTCACCTGTGTAGCCGACTGACGATTTCAGAAAGCAAGCACATCGGCATACTGAGTTGGTAGAAAAGTTTGTACAGGGACAGTCAGAAAGTGTGATGTTGGTTAAGAAGCGTAGGTGCAAGGAATGAACACCTGGGGAGCAAACACCATTCTGGAGTTCTGTAATCCGGGCAATCCTCTGTCCATGCGCTAGTGGAGGAGCACAAAGGACCTGCGTGTACAGGAGCTCCATGATGAAGTCAGTTAGGTGGGTGTTTACTGATCATTCTGTCCGAAGCTTCAGGTGAAGTCCTTGGTGCCAGACTGTGTCATATGCCTGCAGTGAGGAAGATCAATGCGAAACAGCACCAGTCACCAACTTTACGGGTCAAAGATGTTAATGGTTCTGTGTGAGTACTTGCACTGATCGACAGGTGAGACGCTTGTCGGAAACCAGCCTGGTTCTGTATGTGGAGAAGTGGGCGTCTACAAATGGGTTGATTCTCTGTAAGGATGGAGACGTTCCATGAGTTGTAGTAGTGCCACAGTAGTGATATAGGGCGATAGGTTGTTGGAGACGTGTCTGGTTTACAGGCTTTTTAAAGGCCGATTCAGATGCTCTACGAGCAATCTTTTGGAATCTGTGTTGGAGCTGAAGCACACATTAAGGAACACAGTCAGGCACCCAATCATTGTCTGTCGGCCACAGTGCCAAAAGTAATTCATTGTGGATTCATCTGGACCCGGAGGCCTTTGCGTGCTTCAGTAGCTTGATAGCCTTAGTCACTTCCTCGATAGAAAAGTCAAGGTCTAGGTCTGCATGTTCCTGAACGGTGGGCCTGTATCTGAGGCTAGAAGTTTCTCTGCGGACTTCTCTTTGAAACTCTTTGTTTCTGCGAGTACATGTGCCGTTCTTTACAAGTTGCTTTGCAATGTCATCTGGGGATGTGGGGCATTGCTTCTTGGCTGAGCTTCTGCCAGTCAGTCTGTTAATGGAAGAGCTACGCCTCTGCTTCTATTACAAAAATCTTCAATGGTAACTAAATGGCATTTGTATGGTTGTGAATGGTAGAAACAATGGTAAATGGTATAACAATGGTGTGCACTGAATTGTAAGTGGTGTTCTTGTATACTGTAAATGGTGTCTGAATGGGAGATTAACTGGTAAACGGTCTATCAATGGTCATTAAGTGGTATATGCTGAATGGTATTTGGTATTCATTGTATGGTAACTGATAACATATTAACTGGTTAATGGCCTTTTAGTGGTGTTTAAATAGTATATGCTGAACGGTGTATGGTATTGAATAGTAAATGATCTTTCAGTGGTGTTTAAATGGTGTATGTATTCATTGTATGGTAAATGGTAAACATATGGCAGACTGACTGGTAGAGTCTGATGTCTGAATGATATCCCAATGGTATGGTGACTGGTAAAATGTTTTTCAGTTGTAATGCATATTCATACGTTAATTTTCATATTCAGTAAAAAGCGCAGTTTTATTTATTATTATTATAGTTATGAATAAATCAATTTAAAAGTTCTATAATAATCTATAGTAAAACAGCAAAGGGATGTGAATGCTATCTATAGGACCACTTCTATGCGAAAAATAAAGCATCCGGTAACCATGATATTTCTAGCCCTTACCCTAGCCCTTACCCCCCCCCCCCCGACGAATTTCGCGACTATTCCCGGCACGCACATTTTTTTGACCGCATCGCTTGCTGACTTTTTACATTCAAATCTGCGCATCTTTTGAAACATTTTAATGAAATTCAGACGTACCGTTACGACGCTGCGCGACTTTTTATACATGCATGTCAGCCCAAAAGTTGCTCAAAAACGTGATTCTGTGTACAATTTCAATACAAATTGTGTTTTCAGCCCAAATTTATAAATGTATGATTATCTTTTCTTTTACTGGTTGAAATGAAATAGCTTGATGCTGTTTATGATCGCAAAAGTGTTCCCAACAAATTTCATCAAAAACAATAGAAAACAGAGGTCCAAAAAAACAAACAAAGAAAAACGTGAAAAATCACAAAACAATGAAATACATAAGGAATTGATTCTAATATGGCGATATTTTGGTAGATAATTGTAAGAAATGTCAGAATATTTTCACCAAAAATAGCATTCTACTAGCTATTTAAGTGAGTTATAGGCGAAAACATAATTTTATGAACTTATTTGCATAATTAATTACTTAAAGAAAAGAAAATAGATATATTTTAAAAATAAATTTAACTATGTAGTCTCGTAGTTTACATCCGGCTTTATGCGTATGGAAATTTTCGCGGCGATCACGTGATCTGCGGCCGAGATATGAGGGGAGGGTGTCAAATTAAATTGACGCCCCAGTGAAATCCTGGTCTGAAATAGCCCAGTTAAATAGAAGAGTTTCATAGCAAAACCCAATAAATCCATTTTAGGCAAACTGAGATAAAAGACATTTTTTTACTGTGCAAATATACAGCATGGTAGAAAACTCAACTTAGGTTAAATGCTTGTATGTAATGATACCATTACAGTGGCAAATTTACATAAATCTACATGTATGGTATTTTACCAAAATTAATTGCTTTAATTGCAGTTCTATGGCAAAATGCCACAGATCCATAAATCGTTTCTTTGCAAAATGCCATATATCCATATCGAATTCCGATCAAGGAGGCGAAACGGATCATCTAATCAATGTTTTTTCCGTGGACTGCGTGCTAGCCCGCACCCTGCCTGAGGTCACTTTGCAACTGTAGAGTTTCAGGGCGCCGCCATGTTGGGTATGCACGCTGATTGGCCGAGAAGATATAGTGGATTTTGACATGAAAGTCATGTGGATATATTGGGTTTTGCCATGAAATCATGTGAATATATTGGGTTTTGCCATGAAACCATGGTTTTTTTTTTCAAAATCACCAAATCCCAGGTTATGGTGAATTTTTGACAAAAATACTATCATGCTCTTGGCCTGCCTTGGGTCACTGTGCGTCTGTAGAGTTTTAAGGGCGCCGCTATTTTGGGAATATTATGCACGCTGATTGGCTGAGTGGATATATTGGGTTTTAACATGAAAGTCAGGTGGCGTTTATTGGGTTTTGCCATAAAACCGTGCTTTCGAAATCACGAAAATAGACATTAAAGTGAATTTTGGAAAAAATGAAAATGTACGCCAGGTAGCCCTCTCGCTATCCAACATTTTGCGTACCATTTTTGGAAAAATGAAGAAATGGCGTTTATTGGCTTTTGCTATGAAACTCTATAGTTGCAATTGCAAAACCACCAAAGTTGGAAATTGAATTGTAAGTCAATGGTACGGCAATGGTGGAAGCCAAATGGCATGTCAACAATGAAAGGTAAGTGACAAGTCAGTGGTATCTTAAAGGTAGACCAGTGGTGGACTGTGAATGGAATGTCCATGGTAAGCCAATGATGGATAGTGAATGGTGTTTCATTGGTAGACCAATAGTGAATGATACAAAAATTTACATAATTAATATTCAAATATCTATATGCAAATTTAAATTAATACCATTCTGCAAATTAGGTACTCAACTGGTAGCCCAGTGCTATACATTAGGATACAATTAGGGTACCATTCATGCACCTTTAGTGAATCTTTAGTGTGCAAATGAGGTATACCATTTGTCCAAAATATGTTAATTGGGTCGAATGGTACATGTCAATGGTAGATGATGTACCCAATGGTATATTGTGTATGGTATTTTCAATGGTACTTCTAAATGGTATTCCAATAGAATTTTTAAGGGTTAGATCACTTCTGAAGGCTACGCAAATGTATGTGAATTTGTTATCATTGAATATAAAATTTCAATAATGAACAAAATAGCAATATAATGTGCAGTCTATTTGTCAGGCATGTTCAGCAGTATAATACATCCATGAATACTATCGTACGTGAGAAGTAGTACATAAACTGTGGCACATGTAGTACGTATAGTACACGTTTATCCCCTCGCCCGACGAAGTCGGAGGGGGACATAGTAATGTAAATTGAACGCCACCGTCCGTCCGTCCGTCCTTCCGTCTGTCCGTAACTCTGGTTCCCCTTCGCTAACTTCAGTAATGTTCGACAAATTTTCAATGGGATGTGGTATGAAGTCACATGATATCAAAATAAAGCCCAAGTTCGATTTCGGAGTGTGTAGTTAAAAGGTCAAAGCTCAAAGCTCATTAAACGCAAAACTAGCTGTTTAACTGGTTTCCATTCAATAACTTTAGTAGTGTTTGATGAATTTTCATGAGATTTTGTATCAATGTACATGATATCAAAATAGCCCAAAGTTTAATATCGGAGTATGTAGATTACAGGTCAAAGGTCATATGCGCAAATAGTTTTGGAAATAGTTTCTGTTCGATAATTTTGATCTTCGTGTATGTAGGTAAAAGGGCAAAGTTAGCAGTTCATTAAATATGCATGTGCGTGCTATTTGTACCCGGCGAGGAGCGCTTTGCTTCGCGTTATAAGTTTCATACATCATACACGAGCACTCATGCAGATAGGAAAATAATTTCTTATACCAGTAACGTTTATATTAATTTTGTAAGACAAAAATAAAAAAAGTCTCAAAATCGCATTGATTTATTTCCTATTTCAATTTTACCTTGGCGCCGCGGCGCCCCTGGCATGTATGTTCAGCTGCAAAAACAAAATAACACTCAAATGTTCTTATAGCTGCTTAGTGCATGACAACTCGAGCACAACCTCTATCTCCCTGATGAGTTTCTGACTTGGGCTTGACGTAGGTCCAACGATCAGGGGGTAATGTGTGAGGTTGTGTGAGCCAGCGTTTACACGGTGATGCAAGACCATAAAACCTCACCTTTATATTTTTATAATTACGTTTTACAGGTTTCCGGACAAGCCACAAGTTTTACGCTTGTATGCCTGTCGTTTTCGCGATTCGATGCTATTGTTCATCCGATCAAATCACTGGCGAGATGGAATACACGAAGAGTGGCACTTGCAATCATCCTAACTTGGATTGGTGAGAACCAGAGGCCTCGATCCTGGGCGGGGGGGGAGGGGGGACAGGGGGCGATCGCCCACATATTGAAAACATAATCGATTTGCCCTGGCCCAAAATTTTTTGAATTTGAAAAATTAATAATATGAAATGCAAATATATGTTTTAAAAAGCATTGGAAAGCACTATAAAACCATTAAACATTGCATACAAATACTATTGATCATATAAAATTGCACATTTTTCGGCGTGCTTCGCGCGCAAAATTCTGTATTACAATTTGGCGCGCCGAAAATGTTCACATTTTTTTTCACTCCCCCCCCCCCCCATCCGAAACATGGATCGACGCTCCTGGTGAGAACATAATAATTTTATAAACCTTTTGATTTGTGACTCTAAGAGTGGGTTTGAAATGATGGATTGATTATTTTAATACCTGTAGGGCCTAAAAGGTTATCATAGGAAAGAGTAATGAATTGAATTCCTTTCCGGCCGTGTAAAAACTATAACAACGTTAAGTAAAAAAAATAGTGCTGGAATATTGGTAAAATGGTAATTACAATCTTTACATCAAAACATTGAATGAATAAAAGCAAATTCCCACAAAAGTATGAAATCCTGTAACCCTTAGTTTAAAGGTAAATGACATGATTGGGGGTAGTCCTCAACTTGGGCTGAAACTACTCTAACATCAAGCAAACTATACAGGCATTCTCCTGTGAAAATCTTGTAGTCAAACGTTGACTCATTCTAAAATAACTAATGTCAATATCCCTCGTTACAAGAAAACCTGCAGTGTGGCTCTCAATGGGTCCTATTTTTATCGTGCCCCGATAGAATTAAGGTTCATTCTTGATTCCCCTTAAGGAAACAAATTAGAGACAAATCCTTCCAGCTGGGAGATCCACTCCAGCTGGTGTATAGTTGGTATATATTTCAACTCATTTGGTTTTTGAGGCATTTTCAAGTGTTCCCAATCATGTCACTAACCTTTAAGCCTATTTACACGGAAAGTCTGTGTCATGGGACTACGTTTGACCGATGTCTTATAATTATTTTTGTAGATATGATTAATACTAGGTATGCTCGCTCCAAAAATTAAACTGAGATGGTAAGTTCATTTATTATAACACAAAAGTAGCCCTGACTACAGAGTAATATGGGAATACAAGACATGTAATATGTTAAATCAGGTTTTTGAGATCGGAAAGAAAGTGTACAATAATAGTCTCCTGCTTTCAAAAGCATGACTAATTTGGTTTTAGTTCATTCTTGTTGACTCATTACAGCTGGATAATTATCTTGCATAATTGCCAACACACTCTCCTCGCTGAAATTATAGTACTTATCATTATACCAACAGACTTAAAGTGAAGAAATGAGCCATACCTTTTTCGAAGCCCACATGGGATGCCCAGTCCCTGTAGATACAAGTCTGTTATGTACAAATGGACATTAACATATACAGTATAAAAAAAACTTACACAATAATCCATTTTCAGTGAGAATTGTTATAATATTTCTCAGAAAATTTTTTGAGCACTCATAAAATCATACCCGCCTTACCTCTGAGTGTATACCTTTGACACAACAGCAGTATCTCCGTGGTATATTGAATACCAGTGTAGGTCCTACTAGTTTTGTGTAGCCTGATTCAAAAGCAACTTATGAGGAGGTGTGATTCAGGTCAGTAAGCTTATTCTACCAACGATCAGAGCGCACTTTGTTCTATTCGTGGGATTCGGATTGCATTGGCAACGCATGAGAAATGGGGTACGGTACACAAAACAGGCAGTGTAAAACTTGGACTAAATGAACATTAGTTAGCTAATCACAATACATGTACTTCCAACGCACTGTTATGATTAATTTTAACATTTTAACAATGTTGGGTTACATGATAAATGCTATCATTGTAGCTAGGAGATTGGATTAATTATTACTTGTTTTGTTTCGTTTAGCTGCTTTCATTCTGCACATACCAACGTACTATCTGGAATGCGTCCCAGCCAATACTCTCTCGACCGTCAAAGTGGTCTACATGAACAGCATCCTATTTCTAGTTCCTGGACTCCTCTTGATTTACTGTTACGTTCGGATATCCTACGCGGCTCTCCGATCTCAACTGGTCCGTAGAAAGAGCGATATTGGATCTAGAACGGAAACCTCAGTCCACTCCTTGAGGAAACAAAAACTGACACGCATGATCATCCTCATTGTTGTTGCGTTCTTTCTCTGCTGGAGTCCTTACCCCCTATTCATGCTGCATCAGTTTTTCGTTTCGTGGGATTTTCGATATTTTCTGAGAGATCGTCACATTCTTTTCGCGACCATGATGCTCACGTGCATCAATAGTGCGATTAACCCCTTTATCTACGCGCTGTGCTCGCGCCAATTCAGCCGCTACATGAAAAGCAAGATCTGTGCAAGTGGAGGTGGACAGGGGCATTCCACTCGGAGACACACCCTGCGAACGATCTAAAACAAAGTAGTTACAACCGGGGCGACACCAGGGTAAAATCAAAGGGAGGGCGAAAACTGTTAGGGGTGAAAATGTCAAAAAAAACTAAATTTCATGATTTACCCTGCGAAAAACCCATGATTTTCAAAATTGTGAAGATTTTATTGGCGACCGCCCCCTCCCCCCCCCAATGGCGCCGCCCCTGGTTACAACGCATACAGTGTAAAATGTTACCGTTTCACAGAAATAATTAACTGTGCTCTATGGGAAAACAACGCCCTTCTTCTCGAAAAGCAAAAACAAGTACATTTCGAATGGATTTCTGCATGTTTATTTGACTCTTTAGGTCTTTAAGACCTATGCTACTACAGATTTTCTGAATTTATCATGTTTATGGAAAGACTACAGTAACCCCTTCACATTAAACTCCCAAATGACCCGTGTAGTTACTTCCTAGATTTGACAAATTTTCACTTGAAGTACTGTTAATTCTCTTCGTGATATAATGAAACTTTAACATGTCGTTATTCTGAAGCTTTCTTGCTGAGAAGGTTCATTTTTCCTACGAATTCGCTATTCCGACAGTTTAAATACTGCGCAATGAACCCTATTTTATTTTCGGATTAACAATCCCTACGGTACACCAGATCATACGAAATTCGTGTGTAAGGAATAACAAAACTTCAGAGTAAAGAACATCACACCTTATACATTCACACGAAGTGTCGCCCCACTTTCAATTCAACTCTTAACCTTACTAAAATAAACTCGTTTACCCCCCCCCCTTTTTTTTTCTTTAGACCGTCCAATCATGACCTCTCTTCATCAACAGTGCGCATAAAAAGGGTACACTTGGCGAAAAATTATTTCAAATATTAAGGTTTGTAAACGGTATGTGTATTTGGTATCCTTTTAAAGTGAAAAACTACATCGCGAAAGGTTCCCGCTTCCTCGAACCGGGTATTACAAAACCGCTACCCGGGTCGGAAAACCCGGAATTTTTATCTTGCCCCCCGGGGTGGGGGGGGGGCCTTATCCCTCCTCGCTGTTAAACTACATTGGCTTGTAATGCTGAACCCAATGGTAAGTTTTACGTAATAGCATTGTCAGTGTCGATAAATTGCCCGACTGAAGCAAATTCTGGCGGAGCAAATTTAATTGCTATTAATCTTGAGCCATTTCTTTGTATGAAGAGACCACTAATCTGCTAACTTTTCAGGTAAATTAAACCTCGAACGACCTAAATCGACCGAGAAATAACTGTTTTGTGGACATTTCAAATATACTGGACTCTCACTGTCTTACCCAAAAAGAAAACAGCAGATGCAGTCTGTAAGCTTCGGGGATTAGGAGCTCAAGGGATTTGCTGCACTCTGTTGACATTTCTAAGATAACATCTCTTGGTAGATAACAAATATGGGGAATATGGAGGGAGACAAGAATTTTCGTAATGAAAAAAATCTTTCTGAGGCTCTGTCATGAGGATGGTTAGAATCGCTGACTAAAAAAACAATTGCAAAATAATGTGAATAATTTTATCAAAAATTGAAAAATAAGATGTATCCTCATGACTTTAATACTTTGATTAAGACAGCATAAAACCTGTCATCCATGCATGCATTACAAGTAAATTAGATCACTGTAATAATCTTTTTTATGGATTAACAGATTCACAGATAATAAAGTTGCAGCGGGTTCAAAATACATGTGCAAGGTTGATTTGTAATCTCCAAAGATGTGTCCATGTCACATCAATTTTTAAAGGAATTGCATCAGTTGCCCATACGCCAAAGAATCGAATTTAAGATACTGATGTTAGTCTATAAAGTTCTACATGGGCAGGCTCCTAGTTATATTTCTGAGTTATTGAATTTTAAATATCAAACCCATACGCCATAATCTCCGTAGTACACACGACACATTACTATTGCGAACCCCTCAAATTGGAACAAAAGTGACACTAGGGTGACCAATAATTTTGTGTGTGTGCAGGCCCTAGATTATGGAATAGATTACCACAAAATATCAGAAAATCTCAAACATAAGAATGAATTTAATTAAATTTGAAAGTTCACGTGTTTTAAGTATGATTTGCATTATTTACATTCAGTAGCATTCCAGTATTGTGTGTCAAAAGAATAATAATCTTAATGTGCATTTTTTTTAATAACCACCCATCATTCTCATTAGCCAACTGGGTAGGGCCTGGTAGCCTTCATGTAGTTCCTGTAATTGTGTACTGAGTGGGCATGTCCCTTTAATTGTCGGTGAACGGGGCAGGAAGAGCTAGGCTATCAGGCCTCACCCAAGTGGATCTGGGAATTGTGATGAGTAGTACTGTTCTCTGAAAATTGTATGTTTTAAGTTGTAATAAGTTGTAATGGAGTATTATGCAGTAATAGCATTTAGGAGCTCTTACAGCGCAGTAGAATATATATACGTCGTTACTGCGCTCAATAAATGATTTATTATTATTTTATTATTATTATTATTATTATTATTATTATTATTATTATTATTATTATTATTATTATTATTATTATTATTATCAAATATTTATATGTGTGTATGTGTGTGTGTGTGTGTGTGTGTGTGTGTGTGTGTGTGTGTGTGTGTGTGTGTGTGTGTGTGTGTGTGTGTGTGTGTGTGTGTGTGTGTGTGTGTGTGTGTGTGTGTGGGTGTATGTGTGTGTGTGTGTGTGTGTGTAGGGTGTGTGTGTGTGTGTGTGTGAGTGTGTTTGTGCACGTGTGCTTATCTGTTTTGTTCAGATGTTTTGTATAAAGGTATCAATCTGCTGAATGCTCCTCTGCACTGTCACTTTTTGTTAATCTACATGCTAAGTAAAGTTTAATGAATCCCACACCCATTTTAAATTTGACATATCATCCCTAGTTGGTCTAAAATTATTACATGACACACAATCATTTTCCAGACTGCAACAACCAACCCCCTTTAAACACTAATTTGAGTATGCATCCCTTCGCTGAACATTTTCAACAGACAAACACGCATCAAAAGATATCCTACGTCATATGGTCATGTTTGTTTTGCCGCTGGATAATAATGATAGAAGATACACGCACATCTGATTGGTGAATATCTCTTCCAAACATCAACACACGTGGACTTAATTTAGTCGTAAGAAAATGGATGTTGTTGATTGCATTTGCCTAGGTGAGCAAACACCAATTTTTATTTTTTTTAGGTGACAATAAATTGCACTCCTTGTGCATTTTTTCTAAAGACCCCGACACCTTTCAGAATTCGTTTAGCTGCAGAATAAGGAATAACATCGCGTCAGCAGATCATAGAATAATACACCACATGACTGAGTTTTATTTAATTCCAATCATAAAATTCCATACCTCTAATGTAGAGATCAATGTTTTATTCTTATTTATAGCTGATGTGTTTATGTGTATGTGTATGTGTGTGTGTGAGTGAGGGAATGTGTATATTTGTGTGTGTGTGGGTGTGTGTATGTGTAATGTGTTTGTGCCTATGTTTGTGAATAACGGAGTGTATGTGTGTTTTGTGACTGTGTGTCTGTGTGTATGTACATTTGTGTATACGTGTGTCTGTGTGTCTGTATGTAAGTTTGTGCATTTGTGTGTATAATATACATGTACATGTGTGTGTGAGTTTGTGTGTGTGTGTGTGTGTGTGTGTGTGTGTGTGTGTGTGTGTGTGTGTTGTGTGTGTGTGTGTGTGTGTGTGCTGTGTTACTTGTAAAGTCTTTCTTACCGAGAGACCCAATTACATTAAATTGTGATATGGAGGACATTTGTTGCCACTGCCGGAACTCTAGTCTTTATGAGAATCCCCAGTTGTCACAATGTCCCTCGGTTACTACAAATGCAGATAGGTGTATCTATCTGGGTGGCGATAACTGCTGACCACACGACAGCACACACACACACACACCACACACACAGCACACACCACACACACACACCACACACACAACACACACACACACACACACACACAAAACAGCACACACAAAAACACACACACACACACACACACACCAAACACACACACAAACAAACACACACACACACACGACACAACACATCACACACACACACACACACACACCACACCAACACACGACACACACACAAACACACACACAAACAAACACAAACACACACACACACACACAACACACACACACACACACACACACACACACACACAACACACATTGCATGCAGACAAAATCAGCACCACTCTTGAAAATGCGACAAAGCGGGAGCGAAGCGATATCGTAAAAGGTGGTCATCTCACTATTTTATTCTGATGTCGTCCTGACAATGACATTCACCAGACCACATTTGCAGTTGTTATCTGCATCAAAACGGGAGAACTAATTCGCACGATTTTCATCAACACGGAGTATATCGATTACATCATTATAGCCTTAGGTAAAAATGGCTCATTTACAGACTCAAAAAGTCGAAATAACTTATGTAGAGCACGACTCGGCTGGTGTGGATTTAAACACGTTCGTGCGTTTATGCAAGCATAAGGATTCGTTCGCCAGTGTAAATCACATGTAAATGCTTGATGTTGAAAGCTTTTGTGTGGGTTCGTTCGTACACGCCCTCGGGAGACAAAAATTAAATGAATTACAATCTTTCTAGCTGTTGCACGCTTCGCGAATGAAGCTACCCCATATTTTTTTATTTATCGACTCGCCTCATATTGCTTCCTTTATTCTCCAGGACACATGTCTGCGAATGCTTAAATGTTTGCTTCGCTGAAATGATTTGTGTTAAACCTTTTGCACGCCAACGACATTCCATCAAATGGTGATCGCCCAATAATCCCGGCCAGCCTCATCGGCAGATTTAATTCTTCCAGGGGAGCTACACTACAAAATAGTTATTTCCTCCCTACGCCGCATGGCGTATTTTATCCACACGGACACCATTTTTTTTATTTCCCCCTCTACGCCTTAATAACCCAATTTTCCCTACCAAAATATGCTTTATCCCCTATACAAAATAACCTAGATAAATGCAATAGATTGATCACGATTTCTGACTGTCGCAGGCGAGATGGCAAAATGGATGAACTATCATACGGAAATTGCGATTGCTTCGGGGATTAAGAATATTGCTGACAAAATTGTCAAAACCCCCGGTCAAACCCCCTACACCCCCTGCAAATATCAAAAAAACCCTACTTTTCCCACATCGGAAGATCATTTTCCCCCGTAAGTATCCCCTTACCCTACAACCTACGGTTGAGCTAATAATCCCCTTCGGTACGGGGGTGTCCCCTTACGAGTGGCATCCGTTTGATCGCGCAATTAATTCTTCCCAAAATGCCGACGCCCCCACCGTTCCACTTGGTAGCCGTTTACCACCTGCCCCACCTTCACAGTAGTATTTGCTCACGAAATTGATAAGCATATTTACCAAATAGGCCTATCAGCGGTGACATGTCTAGCGAGGGCTTAGTTGGATGTCTGACAGTGTTTGTCATTAGTCATAGTACAATCAGTTTCATTTCTGTCTCTTTTTAGCCACAAGCAAACGGACCATCGCGTGGTGGCATTCTCCAGCGGAATGGGATGAAAAAGTAGTGGCGGCGACGCGTCGCGACGGTGGAATGTGGTGATAATGATGTAAGAAGTGGCCTAGGTTGATGGAGATGGTGGTGGTGGTGGTGGGAGCGTGGTAGTAGTGATATGGTGGTGGCATGTTGGCTGATTGGTGGTGCATTGTATGATGAAGATGATAGTGATAATGGTGATGAATGATTGTGATGACGGTGCTGGTCGGTGATAGTGATCATGATGCTGTTGTTGGTTTTGTCGTTGGTGGTGAGTTGGATGATGATGGTGATCGTCGTGGCGTGGTAAGTGGTGCGTGGCTAATGTATGATGATGTGTGTTGGATATAGTGGTGGTGGTGATGATTAGTGGTAATGAGGTGCGTGATGATGGTGATAGGTGATGTGATGATGGAATGAATATAGGTGTGGTGATTGATGGTCGTGATCGGTAGTGGTAGTTTTGTAGATTCGTGATGCGATGGACCTGGTGGTGATGACTAGATATGGCGGTGGTGGTGGTAGTGCATGATTGAGATGGGTGATATAGAATGATGCATATGGTACTGGTGATGATAAGGATGATGATTGAGATTGATGATGATGAGTTGTGATGGAAGATGTGATGGCGGAGATTATCAGTGCATTGCCCCAAATACAAAGATCTATAAGCCTGAGAATAGATTGAGAGATTTGTTTGAGGTTAATCAATAGAGAAGTGTTTTGATATATTATAGAATGTGCATTCTTCCATTTATTTGAATTTTAAAACAAGTAAAACATTGTCTGCCTGGCATCGCAACGCCCCACTCCTACAATATTAATATATGTAGCACAATATTTATGTTGCTGCTAGTAAGTATAAAATACAGCATACTACCGCGGACATATGAATCCTCTACCTGCTAGTGGAAAAAAGAAAAGGAAATTCGTAGTGCCTTACAATACCACAATAATATGTCAATGAATTTCAGATACGCGGAACAATCTTCTACTTTGTTTATCTTGCATATATTGTGGCCGTGTTTGATATTATTAGCAGTATAATCGCTGTAATCTTGTGAATATTTTAACTACATATCCGGCCTTTGCAAAAAAACACGACTTGTAAAGATTACACTGCATGAATTAAGCATATCTCTCATCAGTCTTATTGCGATGTGGTATTCGTGTGTGATGTGTGTGTGTTGTGTGGAATTATGTATGTGCGTTGTTGTGTGTGCATTGTTGTGTGTGTGTGGTGTGTGTGTGTTGTGTGTGTGTGTGTGTGTGTGTGTGTGCGAGTGTGTTGTGTGTGTGTGTGTTGTGTGTGTGGTGTCACTGTGTGTGTGTGTGTGTGTGTGTGTTGTGTGTGTGTGTGTATGTGTGTGTGTTGGGTGCCAGGGTGTGTGTGTGTGTGTTGTGTGTGTGTCCCTTTGTGGTGTGTTGTGTGTGTGTGTGCTGTGTGTGTGTGTTGTGTGTGTGTGTGTGCTGTGTGTGTGTGTGTGGTGTGTGTGGTGTGCCTGTCTGTACGTCTGTCTGTCGTGCGTCGATGGCGTGCGTGCCTATCCATTATCAATTTATTCTACACACCGCCATTTTTGAACCATACGAACCGTATTTATCGTGTCACGTTCATTCTTTACCTAGTCGTCATTGTTTTATTTCCAGGAAAGTATCTAACGTTAGGACCATACGCTTCTACAGCAGAGACACTAAACTAAACCTCTTACCGGAATTTATCGTTATTACAAGTAGGTTAATAATTTGTCTTTCAGGCAGTGAGCTACCGTACGTTCTATTTTGCTACAACAAGTTGTAAGCACTGTTCTTGACTTGCCTTGAGAAAAATTCGGTCCGCAACATGTATGTTTGGTGTTTTCACAAATTGAGCTGCCCAAAATCGTCTATATACACAAATCTGCAACAAAGAGGCGCTGCTTAATAATTGTTTCGTGCAGACACCGGGTTCAATACAGCTCAGTGGTGATCTACGAACACATGCCTTTGGTATTTTACAATGATGCAATCAATAAATCATTTGCGTAATTTTTCCTTTCTGATCCAATAACGACAGCGTTAAATCATCAAGATAAACAGAAATGACATGCAATAACGACCACGCTTAAATCATCAGAAAACAAGAAATGACATAGTTTTGATGAACATCAAATGTCATTGCATGGGAGGATGGAAAATTGAGTTTTTAACACTACTTGAGGGAAAAAACTCAAAAACATGCCATGTGGTTGCTTTCAAACATATGATTTTTGGAAGACTGAAACAGTCCTGTTTTAGATAGGTATCGCGGGAATCACCGGGGGGTGGGGGACGTGTCCCCCCCCCTCATTTTATCTGGGAGGGTATCACCCCTCGGTTTATAAATCTTAATAATATACTTTTTTTCTCGATTTCTGTATTTTTCAAATTTTTGTATATCGAACAAACCCAATTCAAAGCGATAAATGTGATGAAAAGTCAGATTATTTTAACTTTAATACTGGCGGACGTGAGTGGGATTTTAAATTTCACAATTTGCAACTAACCAAATATCATGCTCGGAGCCGTTCTTCCCCCCACCCCCACAATTGTCACTTAGATCTCTACTCCTGAGTACATCGAGTATTGTGGTTATTTGTTACCCACCCTTGCCAAAAATATTTGCCAACATACGCTATGACGTATGTAGTGTAGTTAAGGGTTGTTCCTATAACATGAAGTTATTTTTGCACACACATAACAAATAATTTGAAATGAAGTCAATGAATAGTGCTTTCTCCTTTTTCTCCAAGCGGAGAGATTATTCACAATACAGGCGCACCTGATACGGCAGAGGGCTGGCAACACAAAATTTAGCATCTTTCACCACTCTATCGTGGGTGCAAGTTATTCTATTCACCCCCTAACATCGTTATTCGGTTTTATATTATCACCGTAAAACGGACTTTGATGCCCGTTCTGGAAAGAACTTCCAACCACAAAACAAATGCCAATCATGGTTACTCTGAACGTAGGCGGAGAAAGAAGAACCACACACAATCAAAGAAAAGTGCTACTATCCTTCATACAGACAGTGGAAATAAGCGAGGATACGCGCCATTAGACAGGACTAACTGTTCAAGTTGTAAGTTCTTATTCCTTCCTCAGATTCTAAAGCGGCGTTTTATATTGCAAACCTTTTCAAATTTACTTTTATGTTGACTTTTCTTTACATTGGATATATAATAAGTGAGCGAGCAAAGTCGCGCCATCTTAATAAGCTAGCCGTTATCCTCTTATCACTGTCTTATGAAGATAAGAGGCGCTTTGTTCACTATTCGCGGGGTGTGGTCTTCTTTCTGAGACCGCTTCAGAGTAAACATTGACATTGAATGTTTGTTGAATTAATCTCC
>JZLH01S0233105.1:10000-16125 GCA_001188425.1 Eucidaris tribuloides | reverse complement strand
GTCTGCAGAGCTAGGCAGTATAAGGTGCGGGAGGTTCCGACCGCACGAGCTACATGAGGGTGACCAAATTAGGCGAAAATACAGTAAATAAAATCTCGGCTTCTTGGCCAACTTATACTCGTCTTTGGGGGCATTTTGGTCCTGTTTTGTCCATAACTAGAAAGTTATTATGTCTGACGCATGGGTACTCGACGCTATTTAACATTGTCATATCGAGTTTGAATCTGTCCATTCAAACACGAGTTCTACGTGATACCAGATTGTCTTTTATTGGTTGTGTTGTCAAACTTCTACATGAGAATGGATTCCGAGCTGTACCTCCACGATAAGGGGCATTTTATCTCTATACCATTTACGGCAAAGAGGGATATGGCTCCTTTACCATTAGACCAGCTATTATAATCTGAGAAGTTTGAACAGTTTCGTCACTTACTATCATTCCAAAATGGCGGCGTTGATTCCAATCTGAATCTAGTTGAACCTTAATGGGCTTTGGATCTATTGACGTGAAAGTTGCCATTTTAACTTCCTCTTTGCTACGGAGCATCGTAAATTCCTTTGCTATTACACCGGCGATGCTCTTTTTGATTGATCGCATATCCGGGCTGTGTGTATAGTTTTGAAGAGCGAATTCAACTTCTGAAATAACTGGGCTTTATTCATGTCAATAGGAAACAAAAAGTCTGTATGCAAGCCTTGCATATGAATTGATTTCCGTTGCTTCATTGTAGACCCGTAGAGCACAACGACGTTTTTGTTGACCTTAGGAGGCGGTGACATGATTGGGAGAAACACAAAATGCTTCATGAACCAACTGGTTGAAAGATAATACCAATGGATACACCAGCTGGAGTGTATTTCCTGGCTGGAAGGATTTATCTTGAATTTGTTTACGTATGCCGAATCAAGCATGAACATACCAACATTTTGTTTCTGTTGAGCCCCGATAAAAATACATTCCATAGAACCCTACACTACAGATATGTCTGTCGCAAGGTATATAGATAGGTGTCACTATAGAACGGATCGAGTTTTGACTACAAAAGTTTCACAGCAGAATCCCTGCACAGTTTACTTGATTATAGAATAGCTTTAACCAAGATTAAGGAAGATAATGCATACGTATTATTCTCTCTAGAACAAATCTGAAGCTGAAATATACACATCGTTTCTAGTGCTATCGACATAACGTTAGCTTTAGAGATTACTCGAAATTTAGGAAAATTCACCCACGCATCTTAACGACGGGAATTATGTGCAAATTTATGTCTAGCAACTATGTAACAGTTTGCCCTTAAATGGTGGGCAAATAACACACGTGTCTTACAAGTCAGCCCAGGATACGTGTGCAATGGACCCGTCAGGAGATTAATTACCATATCAATGTTATTCAGGATCTTTTTCCATATTGTGTTTGCTACACGCATTGGCATCACATCTGACAATTGACCAGTTAAATAACTTTACCAACAAAGGTTGTCCCTAAAAACCTGGCAGCTTTGTCGAAGCTTGCTCGACAAAGCAATAATTAACACAACAATTAACACATACATGTTGCATTTAAGTATTGAAATGAATGTATCAGAAACAGGTTTATGGAATAGCTGGTTACTAGGCACCCAAGGAAGAAATTCATACATTTGAATGTGATTAATCAATTGGTATATTACTTCCGTTGTGTCATGCATTAATAAGTTTGGAATATGCCTCGAGGCTTCCATTCTTTTATATAGGATATTTGGCTTTGGTGCCGTAAACGGAATGTTATACCTGCTCAACATTATTCCAGGTGTAGAGAATTCCATAGCGGATAATTACTCTCGTGCACCCAACACAGATTCATAATAGATGTTTGCAGCACTTGTTTTCGCCACATTCAGTCAATTGTTATCTACCAGTTACAAACTAATTTGCATTGCGATATTGAACCGGAGCATACGCCCTTGTTATCGTGCATACACACGCCCGGACGCCACTAACATGGCACCGGGATGCCTTCTCTCTCGAATGGGGTCGCTTCACGGGTAATTTTCTCCCCGTTTTGTTTGATAGGACAGGATACTTCAGAAGCTATCTACGCATATGGCACATGCCATGGTTATTTTTCTTTTAAGGTAACACAAAATGGGTGTTCGCGACTTGCTTAGTGGCACTACGGTAGTTTTACCGCCTATCATGCTTATCCTTTCTCCTTCTGTTTGTGATCAGCAAACATCCTCTACTCCCCACACGATTCTAGTGGCATTCATTTATATGGCGATTTGCGAGAAAGGAGATTTTACACCAAGCTCCTATCATCTGCCAATATTGACGATCCTCTACACAAGGAGGCTATACAATTCAGCATTCAGAAAAAGGCTACTTTTCTGTTCCAAAAAAAAAAAAATGAATTTTGCCCAAATATGAGCCCTGTTCTTGATTTATTCTCGAGAGATTTCATTAAGGCGTAGCATATATTTTCGCAGTTCGTTGCCTTCCTTCTCACCCCGTGTGAAGGTTATCATGTCGTTTCTCATACACGGCTTGCTGCATGAGAGGCGTGTACAACGCACAATTGCCTCAACATCATTACTATAGTATAATTATATTTAATGTCAAATTTGTGAATTTGGTACGTTCACACTTCATATATCAATATATATACGCGAGTAAGTACAAAATAAATAGGCAAACAAACACATACATACATGAACAAGTGGGACCATGTAGGTCAACAACGTTTTCAATGAGTATACGAGTATACTTCGGACGCTGGAGTCATCCGTAAGTTATGTTTGGACGCTCACCCCCGATGATATGATTTCCCTGGAATACATGTATTTCACACACAAACTCGTTATGGTCATTGCTCTTATTTCGAGTAAACGCGACATGCTATTACCAATATCTGTTCAGGCTTTGCTGTGGTATGGTCTGCAGTAACTTTCTACATTTAACATAATATATGCTTCTATATAAGTGGCAAAGTACTCAGTATATATACTCGCCGCCTTGACAAGTACAGCTTTTAGGGGCGGTATGAACATTGAGACCATCCTGGCTACTGCAGGGTGTAACTCGGTGAAAACTTTTGCAAGATTTTATCAGACACCTTTAAACATTAAGAAATGTCTTGACATTGTGTCACTTGAATGAGTTGTATAATGGTAGTAAATATTATGTCTTCGCAATATTCGCTATAGCTTGACATGATTGTGTATGGCATAAGTAAGCTGTGTGCAAATAAATGTATTACAAACTGTATGTTTGTCTTACTGATTCTTTCAGTCTCATTCAACCAACCTGGCTTTGAAATCCCAGACATGAATTCCGAATAATTAGGCTGTACGAAGTAGAATTGTTAGATTAAACGAGATTTAAATGAAATTTAATATTGAAGTTTAATCGTAATTCTACGAAGTACTAAGCCTAATATGAGGAATCATGTCCCACCCAGCTGTTTGTGTTTGGCTGGATGACGGTGGTATAATTTCAATTTGATACGTTGGACCCTCCCATGCGTTGTGTGGTTGAATGAGTCCGGCTTTGAATACTGGTGCATGTGGGTACGAGCGGGGCATACGCTCATTTGCATATGAATGAAGTCCATTGGACTTTGAAGGTGTGGCATCTCTGATCGGTGACAGGTGTACAACCCAGACATGATTCCTCATATTAGGCTTAGTACTTCGTAGAATTACGATTAAACTTCAATATTAAATTTCATTTAAATCTCGTTTAATCTAACAATTGTGCAGGTGTTTCTTTCGATTCATGTCAATGTTCACATAAGAGTACATGCATAACAACCAAAGAGACATTGGGAAACTCATTCATTAACAACAACAAAAATTGGGTGCCGCTTACCGAACTTAGTCATTTTGCAGCTTTTCAATTTACACTTTACACCACATTTTAAGATACTGCCCTTTCCCTGATGGCATAATCATAACAAGTAGGATATTATTGTAAAGAAGATTAAATAATCTTTTCGATGATACCAAGTTTGCATTAATTTTTACTACGAAACGGGAGATATCACCGATCACTCAGATTTCCAAACATCTTTGAGGAGTTTAGTATAATATTAATGAAGGAACATTTGCTACACTATGCAGAGTGAAATAAATCGGCCTACAGGCCTATGTTCAAGAATATCTTTTGAGAACGACCCCCCCCCCCCCCTCCGTATTACTCTGTGCTACAAATCAATTGTATTGGAATTGTTATGTAGATTATTGTATGATGTAAATGTATGTAATATCTTTTATTAGTATTGTAAGATGTTAAGGGCCTACCTGCATGTAATATTTTTACTGTACATTAAAAGCATTGTATTTTTGTATAATAGTTGGTTAAAATTTTGTTTGTTCAAACTGCGACATAAATCAAAATCAAATCAAAATAAGATTTACCTGTTATCTAGCATCTTACATAATTCCAATCAAAATATAATTGTTCAGATGTCCATGTTTACAGTAACAGTGCATTTTACTTACAAGCACATCTGTAACCACATAGATTATATACGCCTGTTATGTATGCTTGCTTTCTTCTTCTTTTTCTTTCATCTTTTTTCATTTGCGTCTTGACAATATTTTCCGAACTTTGTTAATCTTACAGTTGGCGTCAGCACAGACGCCACTTTCAAAAATGAGAAAGACATCGTGATTTCACGGTCCCCTCTCTCCTCCCTTCATTTTGGGATTCACAGAACCGTGCACATTATTAAACCACAAAAATGTGTCCCCCCGGGTGTGCCCCCCCCCCGTGCCAGCAACCAGTGGTGAACGTGACGGGGGCAGAGGAAGGGCCCTGTACCCCCCCCCCCCATCAGATCATACCCGATTAATTGCATCTGCCTGAATTTTCTTTGAGCTCATGCCCAAAATGCTAATAGTTTCTATTTAAATTAATTTCAAGCTTCTGCTCAAGTTTACAATTCTCGAGATTACAAGTTTGCAAATTTATCATCTACGAATTAGAAGAAGAATAAGTAATCGATTTATTGTTATGATTAAAGTGTCGGTGATCTAAAAGCGATAACATTGCCTCCCATGGGGATAGACAGATTGAAAGTCAAGTCATGTGATGAAGTTATTGACGGCATATAGCCCCGAAAAACAATTGAAAGTGTCATACTTTTATTAAAATAGATTTAAAAAATCTTCATGACCGATTAAGTATACAGTGGCTCATTGGTTATGAATCATGTCTTCACTTACGTATTGGGGATAAACAGACTGGCAAGTCAATATTATGTAATCAAGTTATTGCCGGCATGCAGCCCCGAAAAAGTGATACAGATCATATACTATACAGATTTAAAGGGAGTTAATGAAATATTGTCAAACAAACGGCGGATGCGATATAGGCTGCGGGGGGGGGGTACTCTATTAGATGTAGTTTTCTGGAGAAAACGGGGCATTTTAAATTGTTTTGTTCTCTTTTTCGCAATTGATATATTTCAAATTTACGATTGCATTGAAACATCTACTGCTACTACTTACTCTTCTTCTTATAACAATGATTACAATAACAATTATAACAATAACAATCATCATATTTACAAATAACTACTACCTTTCAATATTTCTTTTCAATGTTATGTGAATATTCATTGATTATTTCTCTCTTTAAAAAATCGTTTATTTATTTATTTATTTATCTCTCTTTATTAATTAATTAATTTATTTATTTATCTGTTTATATATTTATTCATCTATTCATTTACTTATTTATTCATTCATTTAGTCATTATTTATTTATTTGGGGTTCTGGGCGTTAAGAGTAATATTGTTTTTCTCTCACATTTAGCAAAACTTTTATCAACTGAATTGACCAAAAAGCTGTAAGCGTGTTATTATCCATATTATACCCCAGTGCCGCTACTGACTACTACTGCTGCTACTTCTACTACTATTATCATTACTACAACTTCTGAAAATAATGATGACAATGACAATAACAACAATAGCAATCGTCATATTTACAAATAAAACATACATATAAATGCATTTATTGAATATCAGTACAGTTTTTTTATTACTTTACATAATTATAATCTCATTTATTTATTTATTCATTTATTCATTTATTTATTTATTTATCTATTATTATTATTATTATTATTATTATTATTATTA